>JARJDZ010000488.1:0-26527 GCA_030264555.1 Aleochara sp. GC000083
CCAATGTAAATCAAATGGGAGCCGCCATCATGAATTTTACGAGGGTATGTATCCGGTTTGAATCCCCATGTAAATTTCCATAAGACACTCTTTTGATCATAACTCGAAAACTACTGGACCGATTTTCATGATTAAAAAAGCAAATGAAAGGTCACCTCTTTGCCTTTCGATATATGTCTTTAAATTTTTAAAATATTTTATAGACAATTAATAATTCAAAAGTAGAAATGGTTTCAAACAAAATTGAATATCTTCGAAACTAATTGAGATACAAGGTTCGTTCTTGAAAATTTCGAAAGGTAAAGAGTTGTATTTTCATAATATGTTATCTGATATTAAATTTTTGCATAATAATTAGTTGAATTTTAATAATGAAATCGAAACTCAATTTTCTAACATACTACTTTTGAAATTGAAGTTTCGGACCTTGTTTTTTTGTAAAGACGCGTAGATTTGACTTCTTCAACTAACTATACTAATTGAATAAATAAAATTTTAAATTTTCCTCAAAGAAATTACTCATTCGAAATATTTTTCGTAAAAAGATTATAATTTCAAAATATTCATTGATTTTAAACTCATTATCTTTCGATTTTAAAATAAGTTTTAATATACATTCCAAACTTGTTTAATGTTTTGTCGAGGGCATGATGTAGTTTAATATTGAAGCTGGTGCACTTGAACGAGAGATTGTCAAGTAATCTAATGCAAAATTAGTTGAATACGCTCGAATGCCCCGCGAGGTCGTGCTGCTATCGCGTTAATTAGGCGATGTAAGTTATCGAAATTGGTTCGTGGTCCTGCACCCTTCGCCAACCACCCAACCATCTAAGCAACCAACGAACGGCTGAGTGAAGCCCGAACAATGCCCCTCGTGCAATGTACACCTTTGTCCTTGGTCGCCGCCGAAAAGTTGGCGCTTAATTGTCGACGGACAACTTTGCGTCGGCCATGTTAAGCAGCAGCTGTCTGCTGGAAGTTATTAAATTCCCGACATCGCACTATACCGCGTCAGCTTTTGTGTCGATTTAATTGAAAAGTTCACAATGCGCGATGGAAAAACGTCGAAGGAGGCACACACACACATTACGCAATTGGGATGTAATAAAACTGGCCGGAGTATGAAAATGTAATTTTTCTTCTTGCACCTCTGGGGAAAACATGTTATTATTAGATAAGCACAGCTCGGAGGGCTGGTAAATGGCGGGGAATAATAATAATGATTGAAATTAGAGGCAGAAATGTTCGCTGGGATTGCGCACGTACAATGTTGGTTGGCCTTGTTATACAATGTTGAGGGGGTTGGTCGGGAAATGCGAATGCGTGTTGGGAGGCTCGAGAATCGCGAAGGACGACTGAACGAATTTAATAAAGCGCAATTGTAATTTCGATCGTAACTTTTTATTGTTATGATCTCCGCCTTGGCTTTTATATTTCACATCAGTGCTGAGATCAAGCCGTATGCTTCAGTTGCAAGTTAATAGCGAGAAATGCAATTGGGAAGTGAGAGTCTACAATCAAAGTTGCAAAATATTTGTAGGAAGTATAGAATTCAACCTGTAGATCAAATTTCCTAAGAGTTGTTTTTGGAACCTTTTGAAATTTAAAGCTGTCTTTGACGATGGTTCCAGTAAGGTCCAAGTGTGGTCCCAAAGGTTCGAGAAAGAATTCAGGCCAGCACATATTAGCACTGGGTCGCATAGGGCCAAAAGGCTAAAGGGTCGATATCAATACTATTGAATATGGTAATCCACAGGATAATTTCGAAGACGTGAAGTTACCTTGGAAAAGTTATGATGGTCTGCGCATGTGGAACTTACCGGAACAAGCTTGCGGCGGCAGAGGGAAGATGAGCGTCGTGGAGGACTTCCGGCGAGCGACAGCACATCCCAGAGATTGCGGCTTGAAGGAGCGAAGTTGCTGCATGAAGTCGGAGCATTCCATGAGGGCGACATCAGCGAAGTGCAGGTCGCAGAGGATCTGGTTCTTGAAGCGGCGCGCCCGCTTCTGATTTGGGCCGGTGAGATTGAGGCCGCACGAATTGCAGCGCAGACATTCCTCGTGATAGTGATTGTTGTCGTACAATGGCGACGGTTCTGCAACAGCGCAAGCAGACAGAGCGTTTGTGGTCGCGTTTGCCGGCTGGGATGCTCGCTCAGAGCTGCTACCAATCTACAACAGACTGCTAACCAACGGAATATTGTGCGCCGTTCACAAAACATTCAATTTGGTGCGATAACATTCAACAACAACACGACGAGCGGACCCAAACGTAAATATTGAATTGGAAATATGAAAAAAAAACGAGGAACGTAAATGAAACACATTGACATCCAACATCAAAGAATCGAACAAAAAAATGGAAGTAATGAAAGCGTAAAATGTTCTAGATTCGGTTTTGTTGCATTTGATGCCCCCCGCACCATATTTCTGGAATTCTTTTTTCGTCGGCTGTCACATTACTGACAAGCTCGGTTTATCAGTGCGCACGAAGCGGAGCGAATGATTAATTAAAATGTTCATTTGATCCGGGGTACACTTTATAGGGGCTGATGGCGAAAAACACGAATTTATCTTATACGCTAACAAAATGCGCCCTCTTTTTATGATGTGTGCATAACCAGCCGCCCCCTGAACCGCCGCCCCCCAATTTCCCGCCACTAATGCGCACCGAACCAACGATGAAAAGTCCATTATCTCGTGTTTCTTTTAGTCATTAGCTTTTTGTTGTCTCAATAAATAGCGGTCCGGAAAATGCTTAGTGAAAAGTCAGTTTGCGATGGCCGGAAACATCACACATTTATCATTTTCTCTGTGCGTTTCTGTGCGGATTTCCTCTTCCTTGTCCTTGCACATTGTCGGCAATTTCTGCACAAATGGTGCATTTCAAGTTAATTATTCGCTCTCTTAGCGAAACGTACGAATCGCATTCGCAGTGCAATTTATGCAATTTGCGAGCCGGCATTGTCTTCATTCGGAGGTGGAGTTGTCTGTTGTCTTAAGTATTCTCGCGAGGGCACAAATTGAGTTAAAATACAAGCGAGATGGTGTCACTTAACTTGCTGATGCAGAGCAAGAGAGCAATCAGTTTTAGTTGTTGTTGTTGTTGTTCGTTGGTTGTTCAAACATTCAGCAATTCGCTTGCTCGATTTACTTTGATGCAAGTTTAATTAATTGTTGACTCGCCATGTATAAACCAAGAGGTCATAATTTTCAATCGGTTATTGCCTGAATTTAATTGTTTGGTCGTATTTGCCAGAATGTGTGGCAGAATCACCTGACAAAGAAGCATTTCAATTCAGCACTAATGAAGTACCAATGAATGTGCTCTGATTAAGGTGGAGCTCACAGGATTAATTAATTTATGCCTTTCCTAAATTAAAAATCAATATGAGTTCTGTCGAAATTTATCAACTTGATTTTAAACTTACTGCTTCTATAATTTCTAAACATTAAAACATTTCAAGTTCTTAGATTTTCAAGACAACTAAATTAGAACTAGATACAATTATATTTCTTGATTATTTGATTAATATTTGACCAACATTTAATAATTTGTTAATTACCTTGGACAAAATTGATGAACTCATGTTCAATTTGATATAAACAATTTCCGTTAGAATGCAGTAATAATAACCGAATTATAAATTATATAATATTAATTTTAGATTTAGATATTAATAGTAAACAAATAGGTTAATTAAAACATTTCATCAAAAGTCCAATTCGTTGTCATTCCAATTATGAATTAATAATGAAAATATTATATCAAATACAAACAAATATTAATTAATAACAAACCAAGAATATTTATAATTAAAAGTTGACATTTTCATATTTTCATCAATTGACATTTATTTAATTTTTTTAAGTAAAAATTACTAATTCTCATTTTTGATTTGCATTGAAGATATTTGAAGTGATTCTGCTCGTATAACTTTCTAATGAGTTGCAATTTCATCAAAGCGTAATTTGAGCTCGCATCTTACACAATCAACGTCATAGAACTCCTGTAATCATTATTTGCCATTTACTTCCGCACGCTTCTCGCTCCTTGACATTCATATTAAGATCCTTATTTAATCAGGACCTGGAATGTGCTGGAGCAACTTTCAAACTGCATCGTTATAGATGCACTTGTTTCATTAGGAATTCTTATGTAAGACTTTCCAGAATCTTTCGAATTTAGTTAGTTTCTTGTTGAACTTTCAGAGAGAATTTTCCGTTTCTTTAAGGACGTTCGTAATGAATGTTTTGTATGCACGCATCCATTATCCTTCATTTTACTTCATCGTACAGATACTAAATTTTAAGGTGAAACTAATGCTTGCTGAAATATTAGCTGAAGGAAGAATATAGCAAGGATGTTTTGTTACGTTATTTTTAGTTGATTAATATAAAAAATTGTGCGAGCGTATAAAAGTTTAATATCGCGCTTGCGATCATAAAATGCAAGGAGCGCAAATACGAACCGAAAGGAAAAAGTTATCTTTAATGCTCATACTTCATTATAGCAGCTAATAAGCACCCTTCCAATGTAGCACGTCTTATTTATGAAGGTTTTTTATTAAGATGCGAAGATTCCTTAATGATAACAATAAATTACTTAACGTCATTTAGCACAGACATTTTGAATTATGACATTTTGTAAGGCAACAATTAAAATGGCTAAATATTCATCCACAAACATTCAAATCGTTTTCTGTATCCTATAATTGGTTCATATAAGAATCTTGCCGAGGAATAAAAACTTTCAAGTTATCTTAAATTGAAAATAGCAATTGAAAAAGTTTTCCAGGATATTCGCCTGCTCCTCCTTTTCTCATATTTGGAATTCTTGGATTGTTAATGTAAATGAGCTTCAAATTGTACCCACTATAAAACTTCATAGTTTCAAGTAGTTTTAGTTCGTGAAGTGAAGTGGAAATATTGAAAATGACTCCTTCTAAATTACAGATTTAAAATAGACCAGGCTGATATTTCACAATTAATTGATTTGTGCTTGTTTCTAATGGCATTGACAGGACAACCCCCGAGTGAGGGGTAGTGCACATATCGAGGCTCGAATGGCAAGGACTAACGCTGTTTCCGTACGATGGTTTTCATACGATGCACACTCACATCATTGTCTCTAGTTGCTCCTGTCCAATACAACAGGACGTGAAGTGAACAAATAGGAATTATCGATTTCGCATCGGATTTTCGCCCGTTCCGAGAACGTAACAACATTCAAGCAGCCGCCACCGGGGGCGGCGGAGATTCGCCTCAGCGAATAAATCAACTTCGCTTAACGAGGACGAGCGGAAGTTGAGATGTGTTTCCAGGCATTCCATTCCAGAGAGCAGAGACTCGCTCGATTATCGCTCAATATCCACAATTGATAATTCTTCATCTTTACTTTTCATTTCGTTCGCGCTTGTGACTCGATCGCAACCGGATGTTCACTTGATTTAAGTTGTTTTCATAGACAATATTGCTCCAAACGAAGGACAAATATTATTTCAGGAAAAAATACTTTCTATCTAATTTTTATAAGGTAGTGTACAAATACCTTATGACCTATATACTAGATAGTCAATAGTGTACAATAAAAGTACACTTTTTAGTCGACAAAGTTTTATCCTGCAGTGATAAATCCATTTTAATTAAAAGCTAATATCAAAGTAGATCCTTTAAGTCATTCAAAACTATTTTAATAACCATGCCCATTAAAAAAGTATTAATTGAAATCTACTTAAATCTCATTTACATGGTATTAATTGAATATATGGGTGATGATCGAAAATCAATATCTAGTCTGTTAATTAAAAATTGATCAGCTTGAGCTTCAATAATAGCAGATTCGAAAGGACTGAAAATCATCCCTCATTGAAATAAGTAATTATAATATGTATTTGAACTCAAAACACAATCCTCGCATGTTTCTCTATTTATTACTAAATATTGATTGTAATAACATTGATCGTTTGTAATAACAGGACACACCGCAAGCAAAATTCAAGCCCGAAATGCAGGAAGTGATCACCGCACTACATACTCGATCTATCTATCTAGAACTCGACATGAATGCACTTTAATCTCACGACTGCATCAAGCTGTGGTTAATAACGTAGTTTCGATCGACATTGAAAAATTTTCCAACATTGACTAAATACTCGTCGACCAGCTAGCTATATAGTGCACACTATGTAGTCTACAAAGTTATGTGTGTCGATTTCGATGGGACAGCGTTGACTTGTAGATTAAACGAGCATATTATACGGCAGCAAGCTCGTCGCTTGTTGCTCACGAACCGGGAAAGCGCGCGCTCCATAATCAGTTTCCAAATTGGCGTTTTTCGCGAGCACCCCGAGATTTCCCGTTGGCGCTTTCCCCACAGAGACGATAGAGTGAAACTTTCCACTGTGTCTAATTTTATTATGTACACGTTCTTAGAGCGGAACATCGCCGCAATTTCCACAATGCAAACTTGTGCCAACTTGCGAACATTTTGCAACAAACGCCAATCTAAAAATGATTTTCCCGTTTAATTAACCGGAAGTTTACGTCGACGTTGGTGGTGCACACAATACGAGGGAGAGGTGCATGTGAAATTTCTGATATTTGTTTGAATCGTAAATTGGACATCCGCGAAATGTCAGTGGGATATTTGAATCGTAAAATGCATCTGAATCAGGATGGCGAATTTCGCGAATTTGGAACTTTCGGCATTGTGGGCTTCGATGTCGGTTTGGCTGTTGTAATATATGGATGCAATTCAATTTCAATTAAAATTGGAGTATGTGCGCGATAGCGATGAGAGACGTGCTGATCACAATTAAATTCCTAATATATTAACGCAACAAGTAATTGAACAAAAGAGCAGATAATTAACGTATCCATTGATAGGGACCATATTGTGATCATGTAATTTTAATTAGTCCTGATTTAATGAATGCAAATTTGGAAAATTAAATTTGGAAATTTCTTGTTACCTCACAAAATGTTATTTTAAAAAGTTTTTGTTGCTTTCTTGTATCTTAAAAGCAATTATTTGTAAATTACGCCTTGTGAAAAAAACAGGACAACAAAGAAGCATCTCTCTAAGGTGCATGTAGCAAGCAATTAAATTAGCACACAATGCATGAGAAAACCCTTCAGAAAAAGCAGCCCAAAAACCCATTTGCTACTGCTTTGTCCAGAATTTGTGTGTGTGAATCTGTCCTAAGATTTGTGTTTACCCATTGTCCGCGCTGTCCGTCCACGAGAGGAACTGTTGCACTAGCGAGGAGGGCACCTTTATTGAATCGTCACGCAACAAATTCATGAGGTCTCAGCGCGCCCACTGCCGCCCCAGCGACTGCTGCCCCTCGACATCCTCGACGGCGGCGGCGATTTCGGCATGTGACCGCGACGCACCGAGACACGATGGCGATGGCAACAACAACGACGACGACGACGACCACGGCGAGATGCGGCGTCGGTGGCGGCGGCGCTCGTTGTAGAATGCTGTAGGTGGTTGCACTGACACGGGCCTCGACGGCGACGACGGAGGCGGCGTACGGATAGGTCCACGTGCTGTGGACGCCACGGAACCACTGAGGCAGCGTCGCGGCGCCGACCCCACCCCCGATCGATTACCAACTGGTGGTGTTATCACACAAATAAATGCCGCGGAGATGCCGGCAGCGGGAGCGGCGCGCACGTTGCACTTCACGCCCGGAATGCGCACTACATACTAAATCATATTCTCGAAGTTGGCTGTGAACGAGGTGGCTCAATCGTGCGTGTCCGGGCGCGGCTTACAAAACGTTATCAAACACGACATGTAAATAAGGCGAATCGTCAAGCCGGATGTTCTATGAGTAAGTTTTGCCGAATTAGTGTTAGTGTTAGTGCACAATGTGGTTACAATTGTGTCTAGAGAGTCGGTTGCCAGTTTATTTTGTAATTTTTTCTAGTAACCAATTAATTTTTGAATGACAATGAATTTACAACTTTCAATCAAGGCCCATTTGACCTTAATGTTTGTTCTGAACTGGAAAAATTCGCATAGAAATGCGAACTACTAGCGCCAAGTGCACGCAACAGGTATTAAAACTATTCGTGTTATAGGCGCACGCGAAGAATCTAAGCAGATTATCCTGGCGAATAGTGGAGGGGGAAATCGGTTGCTTCTCTTGTTTTACCCGAGTTAATCAACAACTTACTCCATCAATCCTTGATGGAATCGCATGGAAGCGCGAGGCGGCCCACCCCCGAGCAGGCAATAGATCAATTAAAAGTTTTCCCGTTCCGGCCGAGGGGGCGGCAATAAACAAAGCAAATAAACATCTTGGTGGTGGCGGTGGTGGCATCGAGACGTACGCACACGCACACACACGCACGCACGGCCAAATGCAGCAACATAAAGTGAACACAACCGAAAAGAAAACTTACCAGTTTGAGTACTTGAATCAAAAAACGTACTGGATGTCTCGATGGTCATCGAGGCGATGGTGCCATCGGTGATCTGCGCGCAGGAGTCGCGCCGCCCCCGGAAGCGCGAGGTGTCGTCGCTCTGGGAGCTCTGCCGACGAAAGTTGCGGCAGCGGATCATCTCCTCGGTGGTCGACTGCCGGCGGAAGCCGCGCGCGATGAGGATCTCCTCGGTGGTGGACTGTCGGCGGATCATCGGCCGATGGGTCTCCGAGGTGGGTGGCATGGGTCGGGCGCATGGGCTCGGGTCCCGGGAGGAGCACGAGGAAGAGTCCGGGGAGCGATGGCCCCGGCCGGCGATGCTGGTGGACTGTCGTCGAAGGCGGCGACTGCTGCGCCTCATGGGGCTGATGTCCCGTTCCCCGGACCGGTCCGGGCTTAGATGGGTTCGTGAATCGCGGCGGCTGCGCGAGGCGGAATCAGGACTTAAGCTATCGCGTCGTGATTTCCGCCCGGTGTCATCCACATCGGGGCTGAGAGCTGTAGGTTGGGAGCCACGTCGACCCCAACCACCTGGTGGTAGACAGCTTTCGTCGTACGCGGTGTTCTGACGTTGGAGGCGCGAGTTCCGGCGTTCGGGGGATGCATGGGATCGGGAGTCTCGTCGACCAAGGCGGCCACATTGCGTGGTGGAATCCCGGCGGGTTGCAAGAAGAGGATGGTGTGTGGGGGTGGTGGCTTGGACTGTAGGAGAAGTCGCAGGTGGGGTCACACTCGAGGTGATGATGGTCGGGGGAGGTAAGGCTTGAGTGCCCATGTCAGTGGAGGTGGTGATCAACTGAGTGGGTACTTGTATGATGGGTGTTGAATCGGAAGCAGTAGAAGATGTCGAAGGACGTTGGTCCTGTCGGTAGTAGGAAGCTGTATCGTTGATGGTGCGTGAGTCCCGACGCTTCTTGTGCGCAGTGACGATCTTCGGGGGCAGCGGGGTGATCAACGTGGTGGAGTCCCGACGACCGCTACGACCGCTCTCCCCAGACCCACGCCGGGAAGCGCCGTGCGAATGGCTGACCGAGTCCCGACGACCACTCCGACTGGACTCCCCCGAGTCCCTTCGCGGCGGCGAGCTCGCCGTGATGATCGTCGTCGTCTGGGACTCACGGCGCTGCCACAGCTTCGCCACCTCCGTGCGAAAGTCGGAGAATGTGTGGTGCTGCTGGTGGTGCGAGTCGCGGCGCGATTTGCTGCCGCTGATGCTCTTGATGCCCGAGTCGGCGCTCGACTCGCGCCGTTTGCGGTTATAAGCGGGCGCGCCATCTGTCGTCGTCTGCCGCCCCCAGGGCAGGCTGCGCGCCAGATCCGCAAGCGTCTCGCGGCGGCTGAGCGGCGCTTTTCGGCGGGTCTTCGTCGACGCGCCGCTCCACTCCTTCAGGATGTCGGTGAGCTGCGCCAGCGAGGAGCGCCGCCGCCGCGGCTGACCCGTCGTCGGCGGCGACGTCTCCGCCGTCTCCGTCGGCGGCGAGATGCTGGTGATCTGCGCGGCAGAGTCGCGCCGACCACCCAGCCGTTGGCGGATCGTCGACTCCTCGACCTGCTCGCGCACCAGGTCGTCCCAGCCATTGCCGCCCTGCCACACGAGCCCCACCTGATGCGAGAGGATCGGCAGATTGCACACGAAACAGATCGCAGTCATTGTCCTAAAAAAGAAGCATAAAACCAACGAGTTAGCTTCATCATTGACGACTGTTGGAAGGAGATCTTCAAAGGTGCTTGCATTATCCAAAAAGATGCTAAGGTGCTTTCATACCATAGAACAGTGAGGACAATCAAAATATTTACAGAAACATCAAGAATCAGATTAAGTAAATCTAGAGATAGAGAAATCTTGCAGTGCTCAGCATGCTGATGTTGAAACGAAGCTCCAAGTCTTGCAAACTTTGGTAACGTACAAAATGCTCGACGTGAAGTACGAATGTCAAGTTGGAACAAAAATAATCAGTCATATGATGAGTGAGCAGAGTCAAACGATGCAGAAAATGCTAATATTTCATAATTCGCGCTATATACACCGTCAGATGCCATCAGACGACATCACAAGACATCAGATGACATCATAAGGCTCAGATAGTAAAATTGTTCTTCATAGCATATTATGAAGCCGTTTCTCCCCTCATCACTCTCGCCCCCCAAAAGTTTTTGGGGTTCAGAGTCCAAGTGAAGATTAGCTGAGAGAGAGAGTGAGAGAAATTATGCGTGCATATAAAAATCGTAATTCTGAGCGAAAATTTTAAGAGAGTTCAGAGATGCTTTGAATTTTGTAGTTAGTTTTTTTTGGTTGCTGTTGTTGTGATGTGTGATTGTTCAGAACCTGTAATGACGCAGGCGCGGCGACGGTATCTGCGCCATGGCTCATTCTGGCGACCACCCCCTCAGCCGCCACCACACGTCTCGTTCGTGTGCCCTCTCGTCTCTCACCACCGGATGCACCGTCTTTTCCGCAGCCTGCTCAAACACCAAACAAAACACCAAACAAACACATTAATTACATTAATTACGTTCTATCGTCAATTTACTAATGGTTTTTGCAGCACATTGCAGCAATGTGGAGGGAGGCGGGGAGGGATGCTCGAGGAGCATGGGGGTGCATGTAACAACTTCCGGTGCTGGCCACAAACGGATCGGGGTCGCGCGCCCCAGGGGGACACTTTCCGGGAGAGCGAATATATTAATTAATTTAGCAACGACTACATAGAGGTAGCGTACAGTCAGCAAGGATAACAACCTAGTTTGGGAAGGATGCCTACAGGGGGCGCCCGCATCAAAGGATCAACATGTACGAATGAACGAACCAATGAAGAGAGAATGTAAGAGCACTGACATGAGAGAAATTGGACACATTTAGATTTCAACAATCACACTTTATTTGGTTATTTCTTCGACTTCTCCTGAAGAACATACAATAATGGAAATCAATAATATAGAGAGACAAATACGAGAACAAACAAATACGTAGGGGAAACACAAATATTTTACGCAACATTTTTACTGTCTTTGATTTGTAACAAAAACCAATGAGAAATTATTAATTCAATGACGAGAATACACACAAATATACACAAATATGACGATCACAGCGTGCGTGAAATTTGATTGTTTTTTTTGAGAGAGAGAAAAGGGGGGAAAATTACATTTTACCGATCGTCGAAAATTGCGCGCTCAAACTCTGAAGCGTTTTAAACTAGGAGTTGATCTATGAAACAGGTGGTTCTTCGTCGTTTCGGTCCTCGTTGATCGCACAAACTTTCCGTTTCCGTTCGCATGTCGCGAAATATGCTGGCTAATTGGGTCGTACGTCTAAGAAGTGTTGATTGTCGTCAAGATTGCTTACGGTACGGGTACGCGCGCACTACTACAACGCACCAGCCGCCCCCCGGCCGAGAACTACATACACCACATCGGGCAGCGCACAAACTGAGATCGAACTGTGAGCGACGCTCATCGGCGGCGCGCGAGCACTGTTGGCGGGGCCGCCTCCAGCTCGCAGCTGCTGGTAGTACACTGTAAAATAAGCGCGACGCGGACGTTAGACTGGGGGCCGCCGCCGCCAGGCAGCAGCGTCGGATCGGAAACGGTCGACGCGCGCGCGACCATCGCCGTATCGATCCGCACCGCCGCCGCCACCACCACCGCCGTTGCCGCCGCCGCCAAGCGTTATTGTGCGTGTGCCACGGATGGCTGCGCGCACACTACACACACCTGCCGAGCTGCCTACCTGCCGCCGCCGCCGCCGCCGCACGTCTTCGCTATATATAGCCGACGAGCGCCACCACCGGCCGAGCTGGGTATTTATATCGGCGGCGGCGGCAGATTCGTTCGTACGCAGCGCGCGCGCCGCCTCAGCGAGCTCAGCGCACCGGGGGCAGGTGTGGGTGGCGGGCGGCGTGTGTAGCCTACATTCGGCGAAACGCACCAACCAAACGCGTCCGGCGCCTCCACCATCGCCACCGTCAGCCGCGTATTGTGTAGCGCCCCCACGTACGTGTGTATTTCGCAGCGCAGCATACGCTCTTCGAAGTCCTGCAGGCGCATCCTGCGATATAGATATACTCGGGGGCAGAGGAGGATCCAACAGGTACACCCAGACGTGCTGAAATAGCCGACTACTTTTTATCGCTATTTTTAGCCGAATGAATGGCAAAAAACGTCAAATCCAGTTCGTCATGTAATTAATCATTAGCATTGCGAATATTTCGACTCAGAGTGGGGATGTCGACTGCGAATTTTTATCCAATTTCAACCATATATAGACCGGAAGTGATTTTACAGACCATAAGTCATAGCCTCATTTTTCATTATCAGAATAAAGAAGTCATGCAAATTCTCCGCAAATAAAAAATTCATTAATTATCCTGGAAAATTTTTAAGTTACATTGCAAAAACTTTGTTATGAGAATTTCTATACTTTTAATTTCCCAAATTATGTTTTGAATATTTCCTTATATCTTATTTTTTGAAGTTGTTCCTGACAAAAAAACAAACGTCAATTTGATTGAAATAATAGGAGACCAATCGAATTAAACAAACAATACAAGCGTAAATAAATGTTTATCGAAGCGTAATTCCGTTTCCGTTTCTCCTGACAGGATAACAGCTCAGAAATCAGGACTGTTTCTCCAAATTACCTTTCTCATCCACATATTTCCCCCCAATTTTATGCCCACATATTCACATCAAACAAACAAAAAGACAAAAACTTTATGATGGAAGAAAAAAAAACATGCACAGCAATATTTGAAAGTGAAAAAGCTGAACTCATAAAAGTTGCGTGGAAGAATGAATCGTACGCGCAGCAGGACAACTCGGCTGGCATTGAAATATACCCCAAAGATATGAAGAACGAAGCGCAAATAAATATACGACAACGAGGTGTGGGCGAAATGGGTCGGTGAGAAAAAGGCGCAAAGATAAACACGCACCCAGGGAGTGCTCGAGTGACAATGCACAAGGCGACATCCAGCCGAATATCCAGGACCAAAGACCAGAGCTCGAGGTGCAAGGATCAAAACGGAGCACGCCAGGACGCAAAAGAAAAGACTAATACTATTGTTTCATTCGCTTCGAAATGTTGTTGTTTGTGGGTGGGATGTACTATAAAACCATCGTGGAGATAGAAAAATTGTTGGATGCATCCAAGCATTTCAATACTCTTGAGATTTCACGACAGTGAATATCAATTTATTGTTGCTTGAAAGTTTCATTTATTTCAACTATAAACTAAAAAGTTTTGTTGTGTGGATGTGAAACGTCAGAAGCAATTCTTTCGGTAACTTTCAGAAGTTAAAACATGCTGAATTTCTTTCATTTTCATATGACGTTTGAACGCCAAAGGATTATAATTGAATCCTTCACGTAAAACCCCAAAAATCGATCCCACTTGAACCTTCAAGCGCTTTGGGATAATAAATATAATTGGCCCAGGTTGCCTAGCTTCTAGCAGGGTTGAACCCGATAGGGTATTAATATCGAATAGGTCTTATCATTATTATAAAATGTATCCATCTGCGCCAGCTTCGTCATTAGGACTCACTGTTGCCGCTCCCGGTTGTTTGCTACTCAGCCTACTCTTCTTTCAAAGCCGCCGCCTTCGTCTCAACCGCCCCCCGACGAAAACGAAGACGATGCGGAACCGAATCAGAATCAGCATCGAGAATTTGCGGTGGTGTAACGGGTCCCGGCTGACATAGTTCGGGAGCACGTGCATACCCGCCGAAAGGAAATTGATCTGATTATTATTTACGTCTTGTCTCCCTGCTTCCCACTGGGAGAGAGGTTGCGTAAAAACCGGCCGCCCGAACGGGAGTTCGAGGTTGGAGAGATGTGGTGCGATCGTCGGTAATGAACTTAATAACTTTTAATGAGAAGCCTTCGAATCGAACCGAACCGATGCCCCGAAATTGAATGGGATTGAATGCTGGGAGGCGGCAAACGCGCGGTGAGGGGCGGCGATGGGTGCGGGACAGGTGCATAAATGTTGATTCAATCATTGCAAACCGGAAATTTTAATTAAAAAGGACGCCCGGGCATTAGCTAACGTTACATCTGTTACACTCTCAATCGGAGAATTTAATTGAACGCTATAATTTGCTCTTTTGTGTATCAGCTGACGTCAGCAGCATAGAAACACGACGTTTGATGGGTTGTGATATCAGATACAAAAAGTATCGGATATCAGTGGGTTAACACATCATCTGATGTCATATGACGTTATACAACGCCTTAACACATCATCTAATGTCAAGTTACCCCAGGTACTAGAAGTAGAAATCTCGAGAAATTTGCATGCAAATGCCCCAAATAAATCTATGTCTTACGTGCGGTTTCTGGTTTAACAAAGAAGGTGAAGAAGAACACGAAAAAAGAGGCAACCATGTCATTTGGATTTTCTTGCTATCCTCTGATTTCAGTAGAGATTCAGCCACCTCCAATGGAATCTGGCGCATGATATGAATTATACGCGTCTCTATGTATGTATATCTGAGGGGCGGCAGACTAGAAAGTTGTGCGTTATATATAAGTTTGAAGCATTATGCGGTGCTTTGATACATCAACAGCAATAAATCTCCGGGTTTAATGTGCGTCGCAGCAAGGCGGCGGCGGTGGCGGAGGCGGCAATGGCGCAATGTGCGGCATTGCGACTTGAACGATGATGGCAGCGGGCAGGACTCGTTTTTGGTTTTAATCCTTAGTGAAACGGAGAGGCCGAAACGTCGTTTGCATTAATCGCTCAGAACATTTGCCAAACTGCTTACGGCTCAGCCGCCCCACGACCATTCGTGAAACTGGGTCGGAATTTTCATATTCAAAAAGAATACAAATATCCATGCGCGACGGGTTGACTGATTTGAAAAACAATCGCTCATTGATTAAAATTCAATCTGCGCGCGTCCGCCGATACAAAAAAACGACGAATGTATTATCTCGCCGCCCCCCGGGGCGCTCGCAGGAAATTGAACCCATCGATTCCGCCCCCGCACCGCTCTTCGAGGGGAATGAATATGCTGCTCTCATAGTTCATTTGTTTGATACACATGCAGAATCGTCGCAAGGTTAAACGTTCAAACATGATGCCGCCCCCCGACTCGTGGTGGCCGCTGAGAGCGCATTGGAATAATGCTAATCAGGCTCGGGAAGCCGCCTCCAGAACGTCATCTCCCATGAACCCACACAGACTGAGCACGTTCAAGCGTGCGCCAATACAAACGATTACATATCCGGTCGGGAAGTTATAAATTATTTATGAGGCATCCTTCCACGCCTGCCGCCACCTCTGCCGCCTCTTGAATAAAGTACGCAGGACGGAGAAAAAAGCAACTCGGATGTCACCTGATGTGAGTAAATTCGTCTTGGGTCCTCGAATAGACAGGGTCCAATGGACCGATGGATGATGAGTGAGGATCGAGTGTGTCGAGGTCGCCGCCGCCGCCGCCGCCGTCGCAGCTGGCGAAAGGATGATCGTATTCCGGATGGTTCGATTGGTGTCATCCATGCAGGATAATCAATTTTAACACTCGGCGACTAATGGAAAGAAAACAGATGAGCACACCGACCGCATCGGCGGCTCGATGAGTGGCCTCCAGCGGGGGCGGTGCGTCATTTTGCGGAATTCTCTACTCAACTGTGCGCGCACTTTATTCACGCTTGTTCAGTGTTTGGATTCCGGCCTCTAGTGGAACACCATTCAACTTTTAGTGTTTTCCTTTCATTCTTTCCACTCGTCCCTGAGGATTACTTCAAATTTTCATCGATTTATTGCCTAATCTAGGAAAACACACTTAGTCAATCCTGGCTCAAATTTTGACACGTTTCTGCCTGATGTCAATTGACGATTCACTTCATAATGATTTCCTAAAAACTTTTATCAGAGAAGATACTCAAAGTTCTATCTTGATTTTTTGAATTGAATTGAAATTCCCATGATGTCTTATGTCTTATACCATCACAATACTTCAAGTATCTGAGAATTAACAGCCAATTAAAGCAAAGCATGTACTTTTCACACCGTCTTAAACAAACGCCGCGGCGTTTGGAATGTAAGTGCGCGTTAATGCGTGGTTCATTTCGGGTGCGTTTGGTTACCGACACCGTAGACGGCGGTGAAAGCGGAGGCGGCGGCCGCGACGACGGCAATGGCGGCGATAATTGAAATGGTGTTTGCGCAGAACAATAAATGTGTTTAGTAAACCGTGCTAGAAGGGAGCGGCCGCGACGACGACGATGCCGCCGACATCGACGTCCTTGCAAATGATGCCGCCTCCACGTTCAACAATGGCGACAGCAGCAAGAGTCAAAGTAGATGCCTCCTGCTTCAGACTGCTGGCACATATCTCATAGCCTCATCAGATTAGATAATCACGTCGCAAATGTTTGTGATGCCCTGCCGGTTGGAGTGGCGGAGGCGGCGCCATTGAAACGGAACTGGAGGAAACAAACATATTCATTCGCATATGTATTTATGGAATTGAATAGCATACCGCAATTCGAGTGTGCGAATCGAGAGTGAAACTCCCACCGGGGGCAGCATCAGGGAATGCGAAATCAAGGTAATTATTGCCACCTCTCGAATGAATGTTAAGTGAATTTAGAAATTTAATCATTTTTCTAGGTAGTTTTTAATGGATAGCGTTAAAGACTGAAATTTTGAATTCAGATTTTCCTGGATGTATTCTAATATGAAAATACCTTGTGCGTCGGATGAAAAACATTTAAGCGCATAATACACTCGCGTATTTTCGCACATAAAAACGTCAGCCCAACTCATTCAATCCACTCATCCATACACAGCCATCATTGTATGACATTGTGTTCTAAGTACGTTTCAGCTCGAAACGTGGAAATGTGGAAAACACGTCTGCCTTGGGTTGCCATTCAAATCGAAATTCATAATATCCACCCCTCCGTACGCACAGCATTCTCGTCGGAGGCGGCAGCGGAGTTGATAAAAACGTACAGCGCATATGAATAAAAAACGAAGTTAAAAACAGAATAATGGACGCATTCAACTTGCTATTTAATATCTCAATGGCATTACGATTATTTCACGCATCGTAATGCGGGGTGTGCTGTTTTGCCCCGTTTCTTCCCTCACGTTTTGTTATTTTGCACTGCTAAATGCATTTTTATTATTAGAATATGTTTTTGTTGAGTTTACCACCCAAAAACATTTTGTGCATCGCGTGCCATGTCAACCATGGAAGCTGCAAATGGAAAATATATTGAAATGTATGAATACATTAAATATTCAGCTGTTAATTTTTGGGGCAAAAAGTTTGAGGACTTTATTTTATTTTTGCGGTGTAATCAGAATTTTCAGAAAAAGGTTTTTTTTATCAAAGAAAATACTTTAGTTTTAAAATTTTTAATTGTAACTAAATGAAAACTATTATTCATTTAGAAAATTATCTAGAATATGGAAATATAAACTTGGATTAAAGTAATTTCTCATTTTTTAGAATTTATAGCTTCATATTGATATTAAATTGTACGAGAGCTCTTTATGACTGTCATGCTTCTAGAAGCACTTATTTATATGAAAACAATATGAAATATAAATGATATCAACTTAACTGCATGGATACGCGTTATATCAGAAATTTCGAACATAAACTGGTAATGTTTTCTCCAAAGACAACTACGTCCTTGCAAGGATACGTCAGTCATGAATTCGATGCGGGTGCGCTAGACGAACGTTAAACTTCAGAAAGCATTTTACGCTCGGCGAAATTTTCACTTAAAAGCTTTTCCTTTTCGATTATTCAGTTTTATACAAGAAAAACAGCGCGACGAATATGTGCGCACTCATGTGGCTGATGGTCGGTTCGCTGGGCTGTTTCCGGCCGCGAACTCCCCTAACGAATGCACAAGATGAAATGTTATTGTAAGCATAACAGCGGGCATGATGCAAAAATAACGCCTGTCAAAACGCGCGCGCCCGCACAACTTTCATTTGTACGCGTGGAAGGAGCACAGGATCAGAAGGCAGCAATTTCCAGTATACGCGCTCCTCGGGAGCGCTCCACCAGGTTTTAACATTTGCAAGATGGTGTCGACAAGCGACGTCAAGCAAGGAAAGGAGGCGCACTCTGCGTTTGTTTCTTTTCGGATACCGTTTACATTTACCTTTTTCCGGAAGCAAAACAAATCAATAGCGATTTTTCACGTGGGGAAGTTTTCCCTGGCTTGAACAAGCATTTACATCACTTGAAGATTTATATAAATCAGCACGTGATTTGCAAGTATAATAACCGAAAACAAATTTTCCTGGCAAAATTTAAAATGTCGATGGAAATCTTCGTCGTGTTTTCGGGACTATTTATAAAGTTTTTATATAATTTTTTGCCGGAGCGTGAGGTTAATTAAATTTATTTTTTTTGCCGCGATATGCGAAGCTTAAAAAGTAATTAACACTGGCCGAGTTTCAACCAACACGAGTACCGATGATAAAATGATAGATTAACTCGGAATTGAGCGAGGCGCGCACATAATTCAAAACGATGGCATAATATTCATGCTGATGATGATGCCTATCATTTAGTGCGTTGTTTTTTCGGTCCATTTTCCACCAGAGCATCGCGAATTTGTATGGGTGGTCGATTCACTCTTTCTGCCCATCGCAGGAGAAGCGAAGCCGAATGAGCAAATATAGTTGATATCAAATTTTAATTAAAAACAAAATCGATATTTCTAGACTCGACCGCATTTTTTCGTTTTCGTTTCCATTCATGCTTAATTAACGTTTTAATTAAGTTCGGAATTCCAAACATGACGTTTGCACTGGCGCACGCCTGATAGGTGAATCGGGGGCGGCATGGGGGCGGCATGGGGGGCGGCAGCGACTTTGACGAACGTTTCAAATTACGACTACGCTCGGTTTCTTCACTGGCGCAGGCTGCACTTAATTAACGTGCAAACATGCGCTTAACTATTTTCCCCGCGCGCGTAATCAAAGAGAATTAATTGTTCATCCATCGATCCTGGATGCACTCACAGCGAAAACAATTACAAACTCCAAGGTCTTCACGAAGATCCTTCAAATAGAAACATTCCTGCTTTTGTACCTAATAAACCTTCGGTAATTACCACAAAACCGGATGGATAATGGTGGTTACGAGAAGAATTACAGACGCATTGAAAAACCGACATGGGCATTAAAAATTAAAGAAATAGCTCCATAAAACCACCGAGGACTCTCCTCCTTCATGTGCGGCAGGTTGTAAGTCTTCGATCCCAGTTGTGCTCCCCATCGCGGGGAAAAAGATAAATATTCCACCGGATGGAAGTACTTTGAGCGAGTTTATCTTCTCGTGTGTGCGAGTATATCATTTACCTTTTATAAATTTGCTGGTCGTCGTCGGCGAAAATCGAGTGGTAGTTGTGCGAAGACGGCGTCGATCGTCAAGCTGCTCTTCTGCCACGGCCTGCCGCCCCTCGTGCCATTACCTAAAAAGCAAAATACAAAGTGCCTCAATAAAGCGACAGCGCGAAGATCTGGAGCGATAAACAAACTTCTTACGTGAGGTGATGCTTGAAGCTTTTATGCTGCAAGCGTGAAATATTGTATAATGCATTAATATGAAAGTTTCAATGAGGGGTGCAAAAGTTGTGCAACAATTTATTTTTTCATCGTGTGTTTGGGGCATTCATAGTCGTGACTATAAATTTGTATTAGGGTAGTTAATAGGATGGTTAATGATGAACTCATTTTCGTTTAATTCATGTCGTTAGGATGATTTATTAGCGAGTTATCACATTTTCAAACAAAAATTGTAGCTCATAATCCACTTTTTCAGTTTAATCCTACTCTATTAATTATAACTTTTAAACTAATAGAGTAATTTTAATGAGATATTTTTTGCTTGATAGATGAATAAATATAGTTTCATTTTCCTGTAGAAGATTTATCTGAAATTTTAATTTTTAATATAATTTCAATTTTTTCAATTTTCAGGATAATTCATCTGAATATTTCGCAGTATTCGAAGAGTGTAATTTCAAATTCACAACATTGGTTAAATTTTCAAGGAAATAACTTCCTTATAAGTGGAATGTAATAATTCGAAGGACGTCCTACCGGAAGTACAAATATTGAATCCTTGCATATTGACTACGTTCCTGTTTAAACTCCTGCCCTACATTTTGAAATGGAATTCCGACTGATTACAAAATTACCCCTCAAATTCGATTTTTCGTTCCTAATTCGCGGGAAATTCGTACTCGCAACACGTGAGGATGTAAGTCCCAGGAAACAGGCGCCAAATAAAATAAGGAACGCAATGACATAAAACCTCAATTTAATTTCTAACTGCATCTATGTATTCCTTCAACACCCCCATCGTCCTTGGGTCGTATTCCCTTATTTTCCTTTAAACCTCGCCTCTTCGTGTCGACGTTGTCGTCGTCGTCGTCCTTTAAAGGATCCCAACACGGGCAGCACTCTAAGCATTGTAAAGTACCATTGAGAATGTTCAAGCTTGCTCGACATTACCTCGCTCAAAGCAGCGTCGAACGCTTTGAAATAAAACTTGATACAGCCACGTTTATGTTTGGCGAAAGTTTTACTTTATTTTGCACGTCGCTTGAAGAATGCGCGCACATAAATCTGGATTATGATCTTTGACGTGTCCAGTCCGATGCTGAATAACAATGGGGCATTTGTAATTTGTTTTTGATCATGCTTACGGTATGTGTAAATTTTTCGGTGACCCGTCGTTCGAAATGGTTGGTTTGAATGGTGTGAAAATTGGATTTGTTTGGTGCGTCAGTTGCACAATAAACTTTTATGTTTCACGGTTTACCGAATTTAAAACGCTTTTTTATGGATAGATTTGCGCTAGAACCATGGCTCACTGAAGTATATTGGTTGTAAAAAGGTAATTTTTCGACATTTTTCAGGATTTATCCAGGACATTAACAGTATGAACTATAAATTTTAGATTTATGTTTGCACAGGAATTATTGGCGAATCTAAATTTAGTTAGTGAATTTTAATTAACATTCCGAAAAATATTTAGATCTTTGCAGGTTCATTACTTTGAAAATTTAATTTTGAAATTTAGAAATTCAATTTGCATAATTCCATTTAATTGCTCAAAAATCCGGAATAAAAACCTGTAAAAGATTAGTCTAATTAATGTCACAAAAAGGAACATTTAATCATCACTACGAAATTCCTGAAACGGAACAGAGCAAAAAACGATAATCCAAAGAAATCCCAAGTCGATTAATTGGGATAATGCTGGGCACAAAATTAATGAGGACTCTGCATTATTTTTAGGCATAGTATCTCTAGCCGCGTGCTTGACTGATAATGAAATCAATAAATGATTGCGTGGATTCTGCTTTGACTAAAGGCAGAATCCTGCAGGATCATTCTGGATATAGATGTCAAACATCTATAATGATCCTGCAGACAAATCAAAAGTTACAATACATGTTTTATAAAATTTGGAGATAAAAAGCACCGAAATATTAAACGTATATTTTCAGATGAACTAATTGATATGAAATTACAATTTTTTAGGAACTTGTTCATCCTCAATCCGAATTCTAATTACCGAGTAAACATTGTAATTACATTTTTTGTTAGCATTTGGTAGCACTCGTTTTTCCTCAATGATTCATTAAAATGCCAGGATAACACACTTTCAGAGAGGGTTTATTATTAATTAATATTAGCATGCCTGAGTGAAATTTGTTAGATATCAAAACGCAGGGATAATTCGTAACTCGAGAGCATTGGGCGTGTGTTGGTCTCTAGTCAGGGCAAAGGACTAAAAAGTGAAGGGAAAGGATTGCATGACATAAATATAGAGCGTACATTCAGGATAGCAAAGAGCACACGCACAAATAGATTATTTACAAAAGACTCGGGATTTACTCAGTGATATATTAATCCATGCAAATAGGGAATATGATATCGATGTTTATCGCTTAATTAGAATGCTTGTAATTACAGCGACTCGTGATACGGCCTCAAACACAGACCCTTCTTATAAGATTGCATGTCAGCCAAGGGCGATTCTAAAGGATAGCAACGTGAAACAGGATTCGTTCGATGTACGTTCATTTGTTGCGCTTTGTGTTCGGTTGAACAAGAAATTTTTAATTAAAATTACGTTAAATTTAGATTAAAGATTTCCCCTCATTCTCAACATTTTCACCTTGATCCAAATTGGATTCAAGAGTTCTTATCGAATCTTAAAGAAATTTAAATTGATTTGGAATTGAATATAATTACAATTTCAAGTCATTAAGAAACATACAATTAATTACCCGAAAATGTTATTTGCAAATATAAATTTGAAGAAAAATCTTAGATTTTCCATTTAAAAAACAGAAGCAAAAACAGCACCAAATAAAGTTAGAGTTCAGTTAATCGTTGACGTCATGAGATGTCTTCTTACACGTTTACTTCCGGATGTTGTGAGGAAGCAATCCGGCGACCGCAGCAGCGAGACCAGGCCCAACAAATATTTACCGTGAAAACTTCATGTAATAATTACTATATCCTATTACAGTTAGGCCAAGTTTTCGTCGCATTCGCCTACTTCGTGTGCATTTTCTGTGCCCTCAAGTCGTCGCATTACATCTGTCCCACTATCCCGAGAACCTGGAGGCGGCAATCTTCGTCGTGTGCGCGTATAAACAACAACTTAGTTACCTACTTAATAATTTAAGTTGCTCGCTCCTGAAGGTAAACATATATTCATATAGCTATCGCCAGTGGGACAGGACGAAAACATAATTTCAATGCCTTTCAGAACTTATCCTTTTCATGGAAAAACTGACAAGGGACAAACTATAACAAACATTATGTCATTATGTTTCATGTTTTAGAGTGGATGGGACAATCGAACAAAAGATTTTCGACCCTTCAAACACTCACAACTTTGTTTCATACAACAAAATAAATTTAATTAAATCATGAAATATAATAATAGAATAATTCATAGAAGTAAAATCTGTAAACATGAAATTTTTGAAAAATATTTTATATAAAATATACTTGATTTAGATGTTAAATTTTAGAGTAAATCGAACAATAAAACAATAGATTTTGGTATTCGCTCCTATGCAATCGCATATTTATTTAAACATATTCAAAACAAGTTTAATTCAATTTTGAATCAAAATAATATTGTACCAGCAATTAAATTTAATTAAATTCGAATATTTTGTTTATGTTCTCTTGGCATGGCAAAATATGATTTGCATGTTTTAATGCAAAATTTGAAAAATAAAATACTACCTGAATAATATTACAACTCCTGGCTTCCGTTTTATATTTCCGCTCTGGAGAGCGGAAACATAAATATAAATGCATCTCTGCTAATGTCGTACATTAGCAGAAAACTAATGTGGCTGCTGGCCATTGTTCGCCTGGAATCAGAAGAAGTTTATCCTAATTTCGTTAAAATTAATCGAATAAACTTTAGAGCGTGTTGCAAACGTTCCAGTTGGACGAGAGAAAAGCGTACAATTTTGTTTGTTTTTCCACACGTACAGTCATGGAAAACCATGTGAAAAGTTCCAATTGAAACTTTTTACTTTAATTTCCGCGGAAACTTTCCACAAATTTTTATTTTCATAATAGCGCCAAAGGAATAGAACACATTGAATAAGTCCTGCTTTGCGAGAGTTGGAAGAGAAGTTTCATTCGATGCTAACTTTCAAATTAAAATAGATCTATTAATGTGTCCCATGAATCCATTAATAAACGTCTCGTCAGTAAAAAATATTACATCCAAAGAAATCTTCTGCAGGAAGAATTCAAAACGAAGTTATCAGATTCCTTTTGAAAATGGAGAAAACTCAAAGAATAAAAAAACTTGATTTTCACTTTTTCCTCTTTCACCTTCATTCACTTGTTTTTCTCTGAGTCCAAGCAACAATTATCATTATCGTACCAAAAGCAACCTGGACGCATCTGGACTCAGTTGGACTACTACACTGGATGAAAAGCAATTCTTAATAACATTCAATTAGGATGAAAGCTTAATTACGATTATTGCTCGACTACGTTGCTTCCAGATCCAACGAATCGAGTCGAGAGCCTTCCTCGTACCTGTAAACCGAAGTGCCAAAAAGGATGAGGGACTCGCACGGAAACTACGATCCACATTTCGGATGTCTGCATGGCATTCGCCATGCTCGAGTTCGAGTTGGAGCGTGATTATTTTGTTTAATGATAACTAATGCACGGATATTATAATTAGTTCGACTTGGCGGGCCGGACATGTGTTTTCGACCGTCGGGAATAATTGCAATCGAATGAATATCATAATGGGTATCCCTCCCTCCCACTTCGACGACCACTGCTCGCATGTATTGGTTTCCTGTACCTATGTCATCACAATGTCATCTATTCTGTTTCCCTCCACCCACGGCTGGGCTTCGGTTGGCCGCATCGAAATATCCTGCAGGACATGCATGCGTATAGACCGTCCGTAATCCTGTTACCCGGAGGGTCCAGGGGCCTTCGTATCGCCATGGAAACATAATTCCTGTGCCATTGTGCTTCGAAAATGCACGAACACTTGTAACGTGGGCGAGAGTTCAAGTTGTCGCCTTTGTCAGCTAACGACCGATCGAAAAGTCTTTTGAATTTGTATGAGATTTAGTCGTTAGTATTATGCAGATGAAATATTGTTTTACCGCATTTAAACATATGATCTTATTAGGGCTAATTTTAATTATATTCATATTCACTACTAAAATTTTCTGTAGTTGCCAATTTTTTAATAGATTTTACTGTTTATTTTGAAGCAATCCAGCAATAAGTAAAACATTTCTTCAGAGCACTGAAGAAATTAAAGAAAACCTCGTACTTACTCATTATGCACTTCTACCATCCATGAAGCTCGTGGATGAACTCGAAACGTGAAAGAAAATACAACTTGTGTACTAAACTTCAAAAAAAAAAAAATGTGCGCCTTACTTGGTACAACTTTTACACGAGAAAAATGAAGTAAAAAAAGCTTCTACGTCCTCTTGGAGGACAAGAACGAAGACGAAAATGAGGACGAGTATGAGGATGAGGATGCGCAATTTATGTCACAGGATGGAAAATTGCTACTCGTATTCCTTCTTCCGACTCCAGCTCTCATTTTTTATGTACCTATGCGAGTTCTGCATTTAATGCTGCTTCAGCAGAAACAGTGCAGTTGGTATCAGTGCAACCTGGAAAATCTAATAAACGCTGTAAAATAAACGGACCGTAATGTGCTCTCGGATACAACAAATATGAAGTAGACTAATGTAGACTAATTCCACATCGCTGAAACAATGGGAAAATATGAAAAACCTCACGCAAAGAAAAACATCCGCCTTTATACCTCGTGTTGCAGCAAGAATATCAAACATTTCAAATTCTTTCGTCTTCTCCTATCTGGGATGTGATCCCATCCTTCTTTGTATGAGCCTCAATCATCCGCATAAATTTCCTTTCTTGTATCTTGTCGCTTACAAACGTGCCCTCTTTACTAGCTGTTTGGCTAGCTGGCTCGAACATCGTTTGATTGTGCAGTAATTAACTAAATAATGCTAAAGGCATAGACAGGCATTTCCCAGCCTAACAGCGGAGAGAACAAGAAGCCTTCGAACACACGAATCTACTGATTTTGGGAATAATGGCGAGTGAGATGCTTCGAGACATGCACGCATGAATATATCATATTGTTATTGGCAAGCTATAGGATATCGATTTCACTCGACTCAGCTGAATGGTTCCATTACATCCTAAGGACGAACTTCATGAAATTCTCTAAAACAGCGTTTCTCAATCACTATTTTCGCACTTTTAACTGCGTATAACTTTTAAACCGTTGGACCAATTGAACTAAAGTTGTAACCAAATTGTAGGCCTTGATGAGCACTTTTCAAAAACCTATGGGTTTATGCCCTTTTGACAATGGGAAAAACAAAAATCGCGTTCGAAGAAAAAATTTTAAAAAAAAGTTTGTAGCGATAAAAATGATATGAAATTCTTAAAATCACTCGAGTTTTCTAAAATTTTCATATCTCCGCAACTAATGGACCGATTTGGATGATTCAAAGGGCATTTACCATATTTTGA
>JARJDZ010000489.1:0-26763 GCA_030264555.1 Aleochara sp. GC000083
GTTTGATGCACGCGTTTATTCTTCGACATTCTGAATGAATCCAAAATAGATTAATTTTCAAGTTTTTTAGTGTGATGAAACAATATTTCAGAATTACCAATCAAAAATACGAAATCAAATCAGAAACCTTCTAGAAAATAGTAGATTATATTATAAGGATGAGAAATGCAAAATTATAAATGAGTGAAGAAATTCATGAATTTATGACATTTTTTCTTCTGGAGAAATGTTCCAAGAAGCAACAAAATCCAAAATTACTTATACAATTTTTGATATGACATTTCAAATGTCACAATTAAATCGTCAGAATTTCGTTTGATCTGGCACATTATGTTTATGTTTGCCAAACCTTAAAATCTTGATACAGTAACAATAGAACTTTATTTTGTGAGATGTCATTCATTTCTCCCTCTTGTAGAAAAAAAAAGTATTCATTTTTTTCCACTTGTAGAAAAATGTACGTCACTGATTTGATAAGTGAAAAATATTCAATTTTTTTCACTAAAAACACGCATAGGAAATGCAACATTATACGCACCAGTAAGATAAAAGTTTATATTGTTGGGGTTCTCAAAATAAAATGCATTTGTATTTCGTTCGATGGTTATCTGCAAGATCGGTTAGAACAGAGGAAGAAGTAGAAGGAAAAATCTGCATTGGCAGCATCTTTTTTGCATCCTCGAATGCTCGAATCACTCGCTTCTCTCATTGCCTTCGAATCTGATATTATGCATAAAAAGCGCTGATTTGCAAGATCGATTCCGCTCTTGTGTGTATTCCATCAATGGAAGCGAGGCACGTGCAAGCTGGAAGAAGGTGGTCCAGGCACATAAGCGCAAAAGAAACGTCTAAGGAAATTGGGTTTGTGCGCTCTTCTGTAACTTTCCTCGCAGACTGCCCTCGCGAATCTCCTCCAGACGTGTGTGTACACGCATTATATTCGATACGCTGTCTGGAGAAACAGATTCCATATTGACGATAAGCAGAAATGGGACCCCAGAGAGATATGAGGCGGATAAGATGGTTACCATTCGATGCGTACGAATCAATTTCGCAGAAGAAATAGAAGGGCCGAACGATTCCCTCGCTTTTGCCTCGTTCCTCGTTCATAAAACAAATTGATTACTTCTTCTGGTATTAGCACAGCCATAGATCACTCTGGCTGGCCTCATACGTGTCTTCTGGGAGATGTTGCTAAAGCGTGAAATATTTGTTCCAGGTCAAAGTTATGCTGCGTGTGTCAACACCGACCGGCCAGCATCAAGATGTGGGCTCGATGGGCTCGAACAGCTTCTTCAATCTGGACAAGCGGAAGAAGCAGGTGACGCTCATCGATCCGAGCACATGCTCGGGCACTTCGGCCCCGGAGGACCGTCGAGTGGGTGTCGCCGCCCCAAAAATGTTCGCCTTCGACGCGATCTTCTCGCAGGACGACTCGCAGGTATGCGATTTTAATTGAATTGCGACGCGGCCGTGATGCAATCAACGGTGTATTGTGTATGCATTTGGTCGCAATTTAAATTTCATTAGTCGGGGATTTAATTGCGTAACGACCACATGGTTAACATTCACTCCGCGTCCAATTCCATCAAGTGTACCAGCATCGCAGATGCATGAGAGATCTCTTCTTGTTTCGATTTCTGCGTGGTGCATTTCCCATGCCCAAAATTGCAGGCGGGCCGAAATGAAGCGTCCGAAACGAAGAGGATTCGTTTTAACGAGCTTTTCAACGCCCTCCTTTATTATTGCACGCTGATTAGCACATGAATTCGTTATCACGCATGCAAATTGAACCATTTCCAAAAGTATCCCATGCCCAAACTCACCTTTGATCAAAAATCCAAATTTGAGAACTCCTAGGTTGGAGATTTTCTTCATGGGACCCTGAAAGTTAACTTCAGGTCAAAAAATTTAATGGGGTTTTTGGAAAACTTCTTGGGGAACTTGAGATTGATGATTTTCATTTGGGACATTCAGTATAAACACGTCTTGTGTGAGTATGGACCAACTGAACTTCATGGGTACCATTCGTTTTGTGTCTGCCGGAACTCGTGTGATGTTCGAGCGTTGAACGAGCAAAAACCAGCGTCCGTATTCCGGGCTCCCTGTTTGTTTTAAGAGTTTACTTTAATCAATGGCTACAACGCACCGAACACAAACGTCATGTTCGCACTCACCTACACAAAATTCGCCATGTTTCAACATTGGCTTCCCGAACTCGATGCACAAGTTCGTTCAAACAGGACAAGCAATTGAAAAGTCATTGTCGCTCTTCCGGCAACTACCACTGCGACAAATTCGCAGTCCCCAGGCTGGGATATTAATTAATTTTTCCCTACCATGCGACCATGATCACGGAACGCACATTGCCTTTAATCGGCATAATTCCATCTGTAATTCAGGACGCATCGGCTCCTTTCTTCCGATCATCTTCGCAGATGTGTCTCGTGCATAAATCAAACGCACCGAGTGCTTCCAAAAACCTCCTCCAGTTCCCAGTGGTTCGATTTGGGACATGGAGCCTTTATGGAGCTCCCAGTATATCGTGGCTGTCACGTGGAAGGAAACAGGAAGCAGCAAGAAGAAGACGATAATAAAGACCATCTGTAGGGCAAAAGGCATTTGATCTAATGACACGGAGGTTTATTATCGGAGGCGTTTTCGGGCGGCGGAGCGGATCGACCTACATAAAACAGCCTTCATGTTGGCATCCTCTCCCCCCGAAAGCTCGGTGCTCAGCTCGTTTTCTGATAAGTGTTTATTGGCGTTTGTGCTGGCGCTCAACAAGCGTAAGCGCGAGCCTGAAATATTAAAGATTATTTTTTACAGCGTTCTGCCTCCCAGAGTGGATGCATGCATCATCATGCAGATGCTCCTCTTATAGGTTCTATCGCCGTTTTTCCAGTATGCCACTTTTTTCATAACAACAACGTGGGTTTTATCGGTCATTTCGGATTTTATGTCGAGTCACACTTTTACTTTTTCTGCTCATCTCTGAAGTGCGCGCTTCAATGTTTTGTCAGATTTAACTTTTATAAGTAAGGGAAAAGGTTGGTTCAATGTCAATCCCTGGAAGTTTCAACCTGTTCTAGTCAAAACTTCACACATTCAAAAGATTGTTGAACTTCAAAATATATTGTATATTGTACAAGAAGAAAGAGGCGGTTTTAATCATGCCCTTTAAAATGGTTTTTTGATGATCAAAATCTATTAGCCCTCTTTGGTATCAATTGTATTAGCCTTCATTAGGAACTCAAGAACTAAGAAAAACTTTTGACTTTATAAGCAATCCTGGAAAATATATCTATTAATGATAACCAAATCTAATGGTATGACTACCACTAAAAATTGTTAGTGCTCCAGAAAGAAGGTCTAAGATACTCAAAAATTATTGAAACTAAGGTGTATTTTCCAATTTCTGGATGGAATGTAGTTTACTTTCGTTCGAATCCTCGGTACAAAATTGTAAATACCATTTTCGAATCGAGTCCTATCACTCTTTATGGAAATTGACGATTATCCAGAAAATGTATGGGAAGCATTGCACATAGAAATGTGTAGCTTGCCATTCGTGGACGGGAACAATTCAAACTTAATTTATTATTTCGCCTGCGGGATGCTAAAACTCGGAGTCCCCCTCGTTCCCGTCTTTCCGCCCGCCTGATTCGGTTTGCTACTGAACGATATTTTATCAGCGAGACGGGCGCAAAAAATCCCATCCGATGCGTGTATATATCGTCTCACTTACCGAACCAATCAAAGTGCCATTCGGGGGGACGTTGCGACGCACAAATGTAAAAGTCGTGTTCAATCTTTCCTGCAAAGATTTTCAAATTCTCCTCTTTTTTGTTTTCTCTTCGGCGACATTTTCTTGCGCATGCAATTTGCTCGCGATACCTTTAAGCGTTGCTTTCATCATCGTTGTTCCTTGGATGGGGGGAAACTTGTCCAAAGTTTTATGCCATTGAACAAGTGCACACTTTATGAAAAATTACTTAACTTTTACTCCCGAATTTTTCAACACTACTTCTAGGTCGAATCAGGAGTCACTTGAGGTCTTTTTTGTTTAAGAGACATTTATTATATTTATTTATATGTGTTCATCAAAATTAATTATAAGATTCTCAATCTTCTTTATATTTTATTCATACTTTTCTTGGAAAATATGTTAGATTTAGACTGGAAGAAAATTTCAACATTCTTCAGACTTCAGATTTCTTCAGAATTGAAGGTCTCTCCTATCAAAAAATTGATTCTTGAGTCATCCTTGTTGAAATTGGTGGTTTTTAGAGTGCAGGACGCTTTTCATGAAATTCAATCAGATTTAGAAAATAAATTTCTGATAAAAATGTTCTATATGAACTCATATATTTCAAAATATTTCAGAACTACAAATCAGCTAACTGTAAGTCTTCTGGTTTCTAGATCAGAATCTGACAATTTTAAAACCACGTAAAATTCCAACATTTTCCTTCGAATCTTTTCCCAGTGTTCTTACCTTACAGATTGTGGGCGTAATTACTTATACCTTACGACACTTATCCGACTTTTCGTACAAGCCAAAGTAACGTCACCATAATTCGCCTGATTCATAAAAACAAGTCTCAACCACTTACGCTCTAAGTCCTCGATGTCGTCGACGACCGGCAGCGAAGAAGGAAGCCAAACAAAAAGCGAAATCTCCGCGTGACATAAATTTCAAAGGCTTCTTGACAGAATTTCCTCCATCGACCACACTTTCCCAGCCTTCGTGCTCACCGCTCCCAGAAAAGTCCTGTGATCAGAGGACTTCATTTGCATGGGATATAAATAATTTATCGGTTGGCTTACACTCCGAAATCATCCGAGCATGTTGATGTGTTGATATTGATTTGTTTGTCTGCTCTTTCAGACTGAAGTGTGCTCGAGCGCGCTGACAGACGTCATCCATGCGGTCATCAACGGAACGGACGGATGCCTTTTTTGTTTCGGCCACGCTGGACTTGGTAAGTGTGTGCATCGCATTCCAGCATTTTCCAACGCGTTCCCAACTTCAGGAAGCGAAATCCGGGCGTAAACTTCCGCCAAAGTAATCAAACGCTACAATAAAAATGTTTTAAAGGTTTGTTGCGTGCGAAGACTTGCGAAGAGTGTCACGTAGGATGCGGATTTATCACTTAGCGCATAAAATGAAATATGCCATCATTCAGATATTTACTGCATATTGCAAATTGAAAATTTCATAAAAACTGCTTCGGATCCGAAGACGCACATGTTGAAGATATAAGATCGCAAGTGTCGGAATTCATAAAATTTCGATTCTGAGTATAAATCTCACCGTTTGCTTATGATGGTCGAAACTTGTCCCCACAAATTCAAGAACCTCTTTGTTCTTCATTTCCATGCACCTCGAATGAAGTGAACCATCTTCCAACGGACGAGGATCTAATAAGAATGTTAAATCTTAATTCAAATCTTTACTGCCGAATTATCATTGCGCCATTAATCTTAATTGAACGCGTGCATCTTTTGCTACTTCCGGTTACCCACTGGTGTTGCCTTGTGCTACCATCGACCATAAACCATCCACTGAAGGGATAAAACGAAAATGGATTTCATAACCATGATAGCCATAACTCTATAGAGATCTATTTAAAAATTTATGCCGCTTTAAAGAGTTTTATGGCTGTTGTTTCAAACCCCCAAGGGTTCTTCAAGCTCTTCAGCCAACGGTTGAAGGTACCATCGTTGGAATTCACTGTTACCATTGCAACAACATGGAGCAATGCTAAAAGCTTTTACTTAACATTCCGATTTGAGATAGCAGCTAAATTTTAGATTTAGATTTCGGCAATCAGCAATACCTTACAATTCCATGTCTTCAGCCAGCGATGATGGTAACATGGGATTGCATCGTTGCAGACATCGGGAACGTGAATGCATCTGCGGAGGCGTCCATTGGGGCTTTTCCACATTTTCGCGAACGTTCCCGTTTGCATCTAAATGGGTTATTATCCAGAAGTCTTCCTACTTGCTGGCTGCAAGCAACCTGGAGCATACCAACGATGCAGCCCCATGTCGCGCGCACTTTTCTTCAGCGGGGGCAGCATCTGCTTGGTGCACCCCCTCTTCATTTAAACGTTTAAAATCTGTTTTATGCCGCCCTCAACACCACTCAATTTCCCGGCGTGGAAAAAGAAGAAGTGAGGCTTTCAGGGATGTTTTCCCGGTTTTGGGTATGATATGTACGCACGCATCATGGAGTTTATTTACACGAAAAATGCGTAACGAAAGTATGAGGGCGCCCGAAACAACTCGTTTATGTTTTTATTTCATTTTGTATTGCTGCCAATCTTCCCCCCTTCAACAACTGGGAATCATCGGGCATTGCCTGCCTACAACGCCAAACTTCTCTCAGCGCCATCAAAATTTGACATTATTTTAAATGCGGATATTTATATTCATACGGATTTCTATGCAAATGCAAATTTGACGATATCGCGTTTCGACATGCCATTGCTAATGTAATAGCAACAATGATCGGCTGTTATTTGTATACAATGAGCGATTGTTCGAAAAATGCTCGAGTTTCAACAATAGCTGAATGGCAAATTAATGGGGGATTTGATATGTAATAATAAATTGACAGGTAAAGCCAATAAACTATCTCAAATTTACGCTATGAATTGAATAGAATTGTTAATTATTTAGATGCAGACATTTTCAGATTTTCATCAGTTAATTTCTCATTGTCTGTATGTTTTTGGTTCAATTCAAAATATTATCATTAGTTTAATTTCCAAACTCAAAACTTCAAAAGAGAACTTTTGACTCTTTGTAAAATAGTTAAATTTCTTACTCAAAATTTGTATAATATATATAATATATATATATATATAATATATATAATATTTGACAAATTAAAAGTTGTGGATCTAATTTTTCAGAGTCAGAACAAACTTTCTGTAATTTGGACTTAGAATGGTTTGCATATATAAATTATCTTCTGATTTTTCAATTCTTTTTAGAACATATCTTCAACCGTTAAATTTCCAGACTCAAAAGTTTTAAAAGTTGGAGATGCAATTATCCAATGTTAGAACAAGCAATTTCTGAAATGCAGATACAGAAATTGTAAAAATCTCAACTTGTCCTGTGACTGTAAAACTTTTTAGAAGATATAATTTTCTACACTTTTGGAATAAAAGCAATCTGTAATTCATTACCCTATGAAGAAAAACTTTGGAAAACTTTGGTTAGGTAATATTTAAATCGATTATGATGTAATTTTCAAGTGTAGAAACAAAAAAATTCTGTGATTCAGAAAAAATAATTGTTTAAAATTTAAATTCTTGGGTGTTTTAAAAGTTTTTGGGTGATTAAGTTCTCTAATGTTTGAATAAACAAATTGTGTTCACGAATTACTCAAAGATCTTCAAAACTCTTTCGAAGATTTACCAACTGAGTTGGATATGAATTTGATTATGAGCATATTTGAAAAATTGGTGATGTAATCTTTTTCTTCTGTTGGTACACATTCAGTAATTCAGATACAGATGTTTGAAATCACAAAATAACTTATTGAAATTCGAAACTTTTAAAACTTTTGATTCTGAAAACTTCCCAGATTTTTGCTGGCATAATCCGCTCGAAACTATTTATTGGAAAAATCACGGTGCAACTTTACGTGCAGTTACAGACGGTTTAATGCCTTTTTGATAGAAATTGACGTGCACAGATATATTGCAATATGTACCTGCACTGTCGATGCTGATTCCGTTCATATGCAACGATGAAATGCGACGACCATAAATTTTGCAAACGGAACGAATGGCATTGCAACGCTTTTATGCGGCGTTGGTGGCGGCAGAAGCGGAGGAGGAGGAGGCGAATCGCCAGCGACGATACGTTTACATTTGTTTGCTCTCGGATGGGCGGCAGACCGTTTGCGTAATGCCATCCCCGACCATCGTTATTTTACAATCTACGATTTATAAATTTCAAAAGAGCGAGCGCGCATAGTTTTCATTTGTTGCAATTCGAAAATGTACCTACTATCCGTATCCAGGTGCATCCGTATCCGATGCGTATCAGATCCTCATTGGGGGCGGCAACCCATACCGACCATTCATGCAGCCCCATATTGGGTCCATGGTGCGTTACCAAGTTGAATGCATCCCCCGCATTGACGTTTCGATTCTGGATGGTTTGACTTTGCGTATTGGTCCCGGGGGCGGCATTCGGCGTACCCGATTGCTAAATTATTTACATCGGCTGGCGTTCGATCATTAATTAACTTTATTGGATTGAATCGGTGGCGGCGATGGATTACAACTGCACGCGGTGACATTCTTGAATTCGCCATTACCATTGTCGCCTCCACCGATGCAATTAGCAAAAAGTTGATTTAATGCGAGCGCTAATTGCGCGTGCCGCGTTTTAAGCTAATTGCATTCCTAATTGTAATTGACCCTTGGTGGCTTATTTATCACTGATAAAGTTCAACTTCGACTCCAATCGTTATCTCATTAGCGAACATTTTCCGATAGTTTTCCCCACGAGTTCTATTAATTCCTCGAATTTCCTCGTAAATTTTCTCATATAGTTCTTTTAGGCGTTCGGTGTTATTCAATACGGATGAGTGTCCCCAAAATTGCAGTGCAAATTAATGGCATTAAAGTTGGCTGGTGAAGTTAACATCGACGAGGGAGGCGGCATTGTTGATTTGAGAGTGTGTGCAAAGACACTTTGCAAACTGCAAAAGCCCATTACACAAACCGGGGAAAAAGCGGTAATCCGCACATATAAAACTTCTTCTTCTACTTCCGTATGTTTTTTCCAATGGTTTGGCTGTCGCTGGGTTTCCGATTAGGTTATGCCGCCCCCAGCCGACGGCGGCTGCGGCGAACTTGGTGATGTGCTTTTACCGAGGAGGGTATAGTTATCCTTCGGTTGGCGGATTATGGCCAGCTTATCGCGTACTGAAAAATTGCTGAACGCGTTTTGCCTGCCGCCCCCAAATTCGATATCTGCAGCCTATTTTGTATGCGTATTCGATACATCCCATCGAATATTTCGTCTTCAGCGTTCAGCATACTGAAAAGAACGAATTATTATGAAGTTTCCTTTTTGCTTCTTATCATTGAAGTTTGACAAAGAATTTCTGAAAACCACCATTTAACATTCAAACTGTCTTTAACAAATTACCAACTTTTTAAGCAGTTTTGATTATATGTATGATATCACCCTGTGGAATGAAGTTATTCGTATATACATAATGTGGATTATGAAATGCCTGCCTATGAAGCACTCGATCAAATTGCAAATTTTTCGCGTGCTTTCCTTCCCACACTCACACCTATCTGCAAACACCTGTACGAAAAACGACGATTAACTTTCTAATTCGCATTTCTCCGTTGAAAATTACACTCATTCGTACGAAACTTTCAACCCTCTCAATTCACTTTAATCGAGGTTGCAATCTACTCTAGATTCGCAACCAACACTTAGCTAACAATAAACGTTATTTTCGTAATAACAGTGATAATAATAATGATAATATCAATTCGAGTCGGCTTCCATATTCACTTAATTAGAAGCCTTTGTACGCGCTACATATTAATCTTCAACGTTGTAATTTTCCTCGCCTAATTTTCCATTCGTTCGTTTCCTCATCTTTGGATTTAGACTTTCCTTCAATTGAAGGAGTGTATATGTGTTTGTGCAAGCTGTCGAAACGAATTTGCGCGCAATAAATTTCCCTTTCGCTCGATGTGCACTCACTCACTCTGCTTTGTATTTTTGTTTTTCCCATTTCCACCCAACCTGAAACCCCAGAGACTCTACACGTTCAATTAATAATTTCACTTCACCTTTGTACGAAGTTGCGTACGGCAAGAAGGAAGGTACTTGAAGATGGATTTGATATAATCTCCTCCATGTGCCTAATAATGCGGGCCCGAAGGAGGCGGTGGTGACGGCAGCTTTCGGGAAGCACCCCGAGGGAGGAGGAGGAGGACTGCAGGAGGCCGGCACCAGGAACGGGAGGAAATCATGGAAAATTGTTTACTTACTTCATTAGTCTTCTATTAAAGCGCGCCCGTAAATTTTCTTGATTAAAACCCCTTCGTCCCTCCTCTTCTGATGATGTTGATGATGATCAGGCCGCTTTCCGTGTTCGTCAAAGCCTTCTCGGGGCTGCTTATTAATTTACGAATGCAACACCAGCAATTGAAAACTTTGCAACTATCTGAATGAATGGCATTTCTGCAATTAATTTGTTTAATTGCTCGATGAGATGATGAATGCAGACGATTCAATCTCTCTCTGGAGTTGGGCAATTTGCTGGCGGGTGATTTCTTCGGCTGGCAATTAACTAATTGACATTTGTTGTTTGTTTGGTCGCAGGGAAGTCGTATACAATGCTGGGAACGCCGGAGAATGCGAACACGCTGGGAATTATTCCATGCGCGATTTCGTGGCTGTTTCGCGGCATCAACGAGCAAAAACAGAAGACGGGCGCACGATTTTCGGTCCGTGTTTCCGCCGTCGAAGTTTCCGGACCGACAAATCAACTGAGAGACCTCCTGGCTGGACATTCGAATGGTGAGTAACGTTTTTGTGACCACTTTTTCCTCCTCGATTTGTCATCGTCTTTGGTCCAACTTCCAATCCTTATGGTACCAGATATAAAACAGAGTGGTCCATTGTTTTTGCTCAGTTTGACCCTCAATAATTGTTGGCTTACCATTCAGAAAAAACGGATATCTATAAATTAAGCGACGTGTTAGGTTGGCTTATAAGTGATTTATTTGAAAACTTCCAGAATTATTAAGCTGTAGACTAAAATTTACAAGGCGTTCAAGAAGACTTAAATTTCAACAATCAAATCAAAGACAATTAACTATATTTAAAAATTAGCTTATAAAATGTCTTTGAAATGTCTTCCTAAAATTACTACCGCATCAGAAAGATATCAACCCTCAGTATATGAAACTTACAACTATGAAATCAACTAAAATTACCTTAATTTCACAAATGGGGTAAATAAATTGGCGGATTATTCGCATCCTAACGATGCTACCATATTTGTCATGTAAATATGGCAAATTTATTACTTTTCATTAATCTACCAGTAATCTACAAGTTTGCAAATGTGAGGAAATTATTCATCTATCTCATTTCTACAGTCTGGATATTTTTAACTGTTACCATAGATGATATATTTGAAGAACTTCTGGTGAATTTAAATTTCCTAAAAAAAATAAATTTAAGAAAACATTCAAAGTCTTTATCCTTCTTGGACGAAGTCTATAAAGTTAGAATGAGATAAAGGATAAATATCACCACGTCATCAGTAACCAAGGAGATATCCATCATATTTATGATATCAGCTAGAAATATCAACACTGTATACTTTTTAGTATTAGTTTTTTAAGTGTGGTAACATGAAAACTTGACAAATCTATTTAATTATCCACTGACAGACTTCAAGTTGGGGCACTTTTCTTTACTTTCAACCCTCTGGACTTGAAGTACACCCACGCATATATGTGTATGCATCACCTTCACCCCAAAAAAATCCGCACGTTATTACTTATTACACTTTGAATAAATAATGTTGAATGTTGAGTGGAGTGTGAAATCCTGCCCAACACGCATCCATCCTTTGAAGGGGCGGTAGAACAGCACCCGGGTTGACTTTGATGGATGAAAACCATACGCCAATGTGAAGTCCCATTGATCATATTTCACCCATTCGGGTGCGTACACCTTCCCAGCTTTTCCAAGACCGTCTGTTGTTCTTTCGTGCGCCCTTGGCTCACCTAAACAAATGCCCACCCTTGAAGGCCAAACACGCCACATTCATCCCTGGAATTTGTTTATTCGGGATGCATAAACAATTCGCCGGACAACAAAAATACACTCGAGAAAAAGTTGTGTGATATCCCGGAATGAAACCCCATAAGATCCTATCTTGATTCGAAAGTTATGAACACCCTATCGAGGACGGTTTGCGTTGCGGCTGTAATAAAATACATCTGCCGCAACGGGCGACGATCACATCCACACTTTTATTGCAATTTCCAGAATGCAATATGCACGAGGATGTCTAATGCGAATAGTTGTAAGTTTGCACGGCCATCACGACCGGTCTTACAACGCTTAGAACGGAAGAAGTATCCTTAGGACGCTTTAATTCTGAAAGAATATACTCGTTGGGTCGCTTCCAGCACTATTTCCGGTTGGGACTTATTGCACGGACATGTCTTTGATCGTGATAATAAGTCCACTGAACAAACGAACAAATGCGGAAGGTTTTTCAGTTTCATTTGTCCGGAGAAGTTTTATTAATCAAGAGGGCATCTTTAAATTAGTATATAAGATCCTTTAGTGTCCTCCAGTTCAGAAGTTCCAAGCTGTTACCATCTTTTCATAATGTTTGTACTATGACCAAGAAAAGAAATGTCTTCAATATTTCTTTTTCACATATTTTCATTCTAGTGGCGTGAATCTACCTTTAGAAATTTGAATATTACTCCTTGGTTCCACTTTTGATCTTCTACGAGTCTGGAGGGTTCCTAATACTTTATTTTTCATAAAACACTTTGTATTTGCAAGTGGAATGGTTCATTTGTATTTATTATTTAATTTTAGATTCGGAGCAATCCCCAGGAGTATATCTTCGAGACGATCCGCTCTTTGGCAACCAACCTCCACACTGCGAACTCCGAGTTCCCACTGCAGAGAAGGCAGCTCACTATCTGGACGCTGCAGTGGAATGTCGAGCCCCGAAGACGAGGGAGGATGCACGCGATTCTCACCTGTTATTCACCCTGCACGTCTACCAATATTCCGTAGCTGGCAAAGGCGGAGGTAAGATTTCTTCCACCTACAATCAACATCTTCCTACCCCTAGACTCCTCCGTTCTTCGCTCTTTGATATCTTCATCTCACACTGCAGTAATTGGTGCGAAATTTAAAATTTATGTTAATTGGATTCCTTATCTCCTCCCGCCTCCGAAAAAACTTGCCGTGTTCCTTTGGGGCGCGCTGTTATCTCGAGTGGTATTTGAAAAATGCTCTTGTACGTTTCAGTGGCCGGAGGCAGAAGCCGCTTGCATTTGATCGACCTGGGGAACTCCGAACGAGGGAAAGCCAGTGGAGGGATCCCACTCTCTGGTCTTGGTAACATACTGCTCGCGATCTTCAACGGCCAGAAGCATCTGCCCTACAAGGAGCACAAGCTGACACATCTGTTGAAGGACTGCCTCAGCTCGTTGACTTGCCACGCTGCGATGATTGCGCACGTCTCGCCATTTGCACAAAACTACTCCGACACGTTGACCACAGTTCAGTTGGCCTCGCGCATCCATCGAATGCGTCGGCGAAGAATCAAGTTTGTTTCCGCAGGTACCGGAAACGGATCGGGAGGTAGCTCTGGAGAGGAGGCAACGCGCACCACAGGGACTGGTACGAGTAGTGAGCCTGACCCATCAAGTAGTGACCTTTCAGCTGACACGGTCATCTACGTGGGGCCTGCTGATGATGCTACCGATGGTGAGCACCCTCCGGTTTATATCCCTAGCTTGAACTCAGGGGACAACAGGTGCTCGATGAGTAAAGCCCTCCGAGGATCTAGTGCTGAGCAACGACCCAAGCCGAAGGAGGAACGCACTCCGACGCATCGACCCATTAAACCCACATGTCAAAGCCAAAGTAGTAAAACGTCACCTGCTCATACGAGTAGTCCCAAGGCTTCCCCAGCACGACAGATAAAGAAATCCTCCGCAGAACCAGCCAAGCAGAATGGTGGAGGAAGTGACGAGCAGTGGATTGATGGGCCTAGGATCTCCAAGTCTAAGGTAGCAGAAGCACGGCATTTCATGAAGGAACCATGCCATGTGAAGAAACGCGAGACATGGATTGATGGGCCTATGCAAGCTGAAGCTGCCACCCAAGGTTATGGGTATATGGATAGTCATAAGAAGAATATGATTCGAAAATGGGTTGAGCATCAGACATCACAAATTCAACAGAAGGCAAGTCCGAAAGCCAACAAGCCTAAGGAACTCACCCAATTTAAGACCTACGATGATAAGGAAGATATCGTCAAGCCATTGAGTCAGGATATGAAGAAATCTGAACTTGTTGAAGAGTCTGTGATTAGGACTGGTCTCAAATTACCGAAAACCAATGCCACTATTATTCCGGAATGCAAGACACCAGAGGAAATTAAGGATGAGGAAGAGGACGAAGAGGAGCCACAAATTCCTCCAGCTCTGCCCTTGATCAAGCCACTAAGTTCAAGGGAAGTCAGCCTGGAAAGTCTAGATCAGTTATTGAAAGAAAGACAGATTTACAATGCTGAGTACAATAATCTATCACAACAGAGTTTTGATGACCAGAATGATGATGTCAGCGATGATGAAATTCCGGATCTAGATGACATGTTGGAGATCTATGATGATCCAGTGGAGCCTGTGCCAATGCAGGATTGCGCCCTGCAAGTAACCGAGGAAGATATTGCTTTCTGTATGGGATTCTCCGAGAATCCTTTACCGGAAGTAGATCAAGAAAACCCCCTAGACCATCCCCTCAGAATTCTAAGTCAGGAAAACCTAACAGTAGTCAGCACATTTACAGATTCAATGTCGGTTTACACCGACTTGGAAAGAATTCTTCCTCGACATAAATACGACCTTAAATATGGGTTCTACAATGATGATTATGACGATCCTGACAATCCCAAGTTTGATGAACAGTCCCAGAAGAAATTTGAGCAACTCGCACGTCTCCACGAACTTTACTCGAACCGTTTGGCCAAAGCCAATGTCACCAATTCAGAGACCTTCCAGAAACAGCAACGGCAAAAGCAACTCTCTCGATGTGAATCGTTGACACTCACAGACATGTTGTACGGGCTGAATGGGGCCAACAATGACAACAGTAGCATTTACAGTGAGCCAGCCTACATCCCCGATCAGGAAAAGTTCTGCCAGAATTGCCAGGTTAGTATTTCGAGACCAGCAACTTCACAGACCTGGTACATGGACCCTCACATATCAGCGAGCACCATGGAGCTGTCAAAAAACGAGAATTCGCGACCCATCAGTGGTCGCTTCCAACGCTACTGTCACAAGAGCCTCAAAGACAGCAATCTGGCCTATCTTCGTCATCCAGACGGCGCTTCCAATCCGAATTTACAAGAAGGAATTGAACACAACGCACATCTACCGCCCATCACGAAAGAGCCCAACTTCACACTACCCTTACCAACCACCACAGAGCTACGTATCCTCAACATGGAGACTGGGCTTACTGGTATCAAAATCAAGTCTGAAGGCTATGACAGTGGTCATGATAGCACTCCGAGGACATCCAAACATAGTCCAGCTGCGATTTCGAGGAAAGCCGAAAGTGGTTACGATAGCGTCATACGGGATAGTGAAAGCTCCAGCATCGATTCGGACACGAGTCGGGCATCGAATCGACGTAAATGCAAACACAAGCACGAGAAGTCCTTCTGCTCGTGGTTCCTCAATCCGTTCACCTGCAAGTACATCGAAGAACCGCCCGAGACGCATTTCTAGGACACCATCTTCGTAATTCGCCATCGCTTCGACACATAGCCGGAAGTCTCCGGCGGGCAATCATCCGGTCGTTTTTGACTCCGAAAATAGCAATCATATCAGTGGCATACAGGGTGGAAATGCAATGGAGCCAGGCAAGTATCAGGTGCACTTTTTAAATAACCAACAACGTCTAAACTGCAAGATAATAATTTTTACGTAGTTCCCTGGTGTTGATCCATGTTGATGAAACGAGTCAAATTATATTTGGAGCCATTGCGAACTGGAAATGTAACGAATTTCAAATCTAGACTTAGGTACTGATTGTATGTGCACGAAATAGCTGCGATTACGAATTAACAACCACAACTCCCATCGATCTATCTCGACCAGCCTTTGTAAATTTGTACATAATGAAGCCGAATGTGGATGCTATCTATTCTATATTGACACGATTTTTTACACACGACGAACAACGCTTTTCCAATCTATAATAGCGAGCCTAAACAATATACTCGATATCATCCTTCCGGGAGCAATGAATGCCACAGACGCATCGATGATGATAACATGAAATTGAAGATATATTATGAAATTAACCAAGATGGAAGTAATATTATATCATATTCTTGCCAAACTTTTTTAATACATACCAAGACTGCTTGTCAATTTTTTGATGATCTCATTACTAATCTACGAATATATTTATATATCGTTCACATCATGAATTCCAAGTAAAACGTTTATATTAACACGACAAATGGAGGCAACCAATAACCAATACTGGTAAGTTGCTTGCATCATAGTAGATTCAAATTGGTTTTTATAACATTTTCACGAGGAAATTTTCAGAAAATTTTACCCCATACACATCCAATATCCCAGGTTGAAGTAAACCGTCCAATTTGAATCAGTTTCATTTTGAAAACCACACTGAACTGAAATTTGAATAATCTTTAAGTGTTACACTTTCAGCAACATTGTAAAACGTGTTTACAGTCAAAATTGCATTTATGTTTTACGTTGTTTTACGTTGTTATAAAAGCCAGGTTTATGAACGGAGCGCAATGTACGAATGAGAATATTTACTATTATCCTATATTCTAAGAGATTTTCTTTGTGATAAAATGGTTTATTACGATTTATCCATAAACTGCCTATATTTATATTGTATGTTAGACGATATTTGCTTGCAATTTTGTATTCGGACGAGTGCAAATTGTGTACATGTTTCGTGCGCATTTGTGCTGCACGAAAAGAAAACGGTGGAACGGTGGAAACATGATAATCATATATATTGTAATTAGTGTATATTTAATATTTAATGTATTTATTTTATACTGTTATCACTTACGAGAGAAGATGCCATCGTTTTTCATTTTGTAACATAGCTGTTAGATGATGACTATTATTATTATTATCTATTACTGATTATAATTGCAGTTGTATTGGTTCTTTTTTGAGAAAAAAAACTTGAACACTATTTGCTCATTAATATTCTATTATTCTTTCTAGGTCCAATTAGAAATGGTATCTAAAGCTTTTGGTTCTTATTGGTGAATATGTGCTTAGCAAAAAGGAATCAGGAAGATGAACTTAAAAGGTAAGTGTTTGTTTTGTCCCCAAATTTGTTGTTGATGTCTTAAGATTATTTGTTATGATATCTGAACTTTGGTTGCTTTTCTATGGCAACATTAATTTCATATAGCGATAATTAGTTTGTTAATTAACGAATGAATGAAATAGTGATCATGGCTCATCATAAATATGAATATTCCATTCTTCCATCATGCCATTAACAGTAATTGTTAGCTTTTGACAAAATTTTACTGATTGATACAATGAAACTTTTCATAAATCAATTTAACATTGACAGTTATCTTCAAAATTTCATCCACAGAGAACTCTATAGACAAATTCATATTCGAATTTGTACTCAATACGATTTCATGTCCTTTGGTACGTATTGGTGATTGAAGTTTATTTGGATGAAGCAGAAGATGAACTTAAAAGGTAAGTGTTCATTTTATCTGCAAATTTGTTGATACTTAAATGACATTGTTATCATATCTAGAATTTCGTACACAATCAATCTTACTATTATCTTTTCCATGGCGTCATACAGTAATAATTAGTTCATAAGTGAATGAAATGACGAGCAGGGTTCATAATTAATGTGTCTTCCATATATTCCATAAAGACAATAGTCTTCACAATTTCTTCAAATGACAACATCTTGGGCTGAATCTAAGTCAGAAGCTATTGGTTCTTGTTGAAGATTGTAAATGTAATTAAATGGTAGCAAAAGATTAAGTTGAAGATAGGTGTTAGTTTTGTCTACCAATAAGTACCTTCAAATACTTTTTCAACTAGAGATAATTAGTTTATTAATTATATTGACTAAATTTTACTTGAAATGATCATGGGTCTAGGATCTAGAACTAGATGATAATGATGATCCAGACTTTAGAGTCATCTAGCCATCAGCAATAATAGTTAGTTTCTCACAAAATTTAACTACTTTATGTAATGAAACATCCCATAATTCAATTTAACATTGACACTCATCATCATAATTTCTTCAGCAAAGAACTGTCCATATGGTCAACTCTATAGCCGCTCATGCACTAATTACTTCTGGACACATGTTTCACCAGCTTCAAGAACCAAGATGCGTCTTGCTGCACGTTTCCCATGACGCAAATGACAAAAATTAATTGTTGTGCCCATATATACTGGTCGGGGGCGATGTATTGCAATGATGATGATGGCACCACATGCGTGAAATCATCCGCGGCCGAATAATTGAGCGCTCGGATGGCATTACGCGCCAGTGTGAATCCACGAATCGGACGTGATCCAACCGTGTGTGCATTCAGTGGGCGCTGGCGTATAAATAAACACACGCTGATTGATTGTGATAATACGAAGACGAGCCGCGCAAACACGATGAACTGTGAACTTGTTTGAGCAACGATAAAGCAAGAACGACGGCGCTTACTTCGCAGCGCTCCCAGAACATCGTCGTCTCTCACCAAAGTGAGTGATCTATCTATTTCTCGCGGAAGAAGGAAGTAAACTCTTCGCGGATTCGCACAGTGGTTACATTCGCGAAACGATGCGCCCGTTGACGTGGTGCATGCTGGGTGCGCTGATCGCGACCGCAGCAGCCATCCCGAAGAACATCCTCTACGAGTTCAAGTTGAGCAAGAAGCTTCCTCCAGGTGATGATGTCGCTTCCACGCAAATCCGGCTCAAAATTCCCATCATGTTCTACGGGACTTCCTACGATTCTCTCTATGTAAGTTTTATTGTTTTATTATCCAGCCGAATGAGAAATTCTAGTGATTCCTGGAATACACTAGAAACTTTCGATAAAGTTATTAAACTGTCGTTTTATATATTCACCGGGTCAGAAAGGTCGCGCTCCATTTTCAAACAAACGATTCGTTTATTCCGGTTATTGATCCTCAAATAACTATAATTATTCATCATAAATCAGTGTGATTTCTAATAGAGTTATGAAATAAAAGCGCGTTTATCTAGAGCTAGAAGTCGGTCATTTAAATAACCTCCATGTGGCAACAATAATGTTTTAAAGTTCTTAAGCCGAGTTAGTTATGATAACGAAGCGTTCCAAATTTAACTATTTACTATTAGATACAAAATTAATTTGTTTATTAGGTACAGATTGATTAAATTATGCAAACAAAATCCTTCACATTGAAGATGTTATTAAAGTTCAAAAACTATAATTTCAGATCAACTCAAATGGATTACTTTCATTTAACACAGATATTCCAATGTTCTTCAACATCGAATTTCCTCTGGCTTATCCAATAATAGCTCCATTATATTCAAATGTTGATACAACTGGTAGAGGTGAAATATTGTACTTTGAAACAGCCGACAGGGAATACCTTGCTCGTGCAGATATCACCATTTGGGACGCTTTTCCAAATGCAGCCGAATTCCGTACAAAAAGCGTGTTCATCGTCACCTGGGACGAAGTTGGTTACCACACAAACCGTACCGATAAACTGAATACTTTTCAAGTAGCAATATACTCCAATGGTCATGAATCCTACGTGGAATTCCTCTACGTGGACGATGGTATCCAGTGGATCCAAAGCATGGGTGACCAATCAGGACGTCCAGATGCACGCGCACAAGCTGGTTTTGTGGCCCATGATGGTCGCTACTATGTATTACCAGGTTCCGGTACCGATCAAGTGATCTATCTAGATCGCCGTTCCAATATGAACCTTCCTGGTCAATGGTTGTTCCGAGTTGGGGAGCTGGATACTGAAGCTAACGTGGAGTTACCACAAGCTCATAATAGTCGTTCTGTAGATAAGTTCACTCCAACAACTTGCGCTACAGCCTCAACCTACTGCCATATTCAGGCGAAATGTATAGACTACGAGCAAGGATTCTGTTGTCATTGCAAGAAGGGATATTATGGTAATGGAAAAGTTTGTATCAAGAAAGGTTCGTATATTTTGGGAAAGTAGGTCTAAGGGGAAATTATTTGTTGAATGTTTGGTAGATGTTCCATTACGGGTAAATGGAAAGGTGCACATGCGAATTAACGGTGAGGAAGCTAACAATATTGATCTGCAATCTTACGTGGTAATGCAAGATGCACGAGCTTACACTGCCATGGCAAAGATACCTCCAGCAATTGGAGCTGACATTCAATCAGCACAGATTATGGGTGCCACAATTGCTTTCCTCTTTGCCAAGCCAGTTGGTGAAGCCCTCAATGGTTTCCAACTTACTGGTGGTGTATTCAACCATAGCGCAACTGTAATCTTCCCGAACACCGATCAGAAAGTAACTATCAGACAAAAATACCTAGGGCTCGATGCGTTCGGGCAGTTGAAACTCGAAAGTGAGATCAACGGTGAGTTACCAGCCCTACCAGAAGACACAACAATAACCATAAACGAATACAAGGAACAGTACACTGTTACTGCTCCGGGTATCATTCAATCAACGTCTTCGCATTTGTACAGCTACGAGCATCTTGGTGAAGAAATTGAAGTACCCTATCGCATCGAGCAAAGTTACATTTTTGCTTATTGTCCTGCCAAACAAGTAACTCCTGGTACCACGTGGAAGTTATCTGTTGGAAAGAACTTCATCGGGTATGAATCTCGCGAGCAAATTGTCCGTTATGGGATGAGCAACAAAATAGGTCCACTTGGAGGTACCTCATATTAATATTACGTTGATATCAAACTGATGGTACCTTTTCTAGATATTGACCCATGTGAGACCGGGCGGGAGCAATGCGGACCACACAGTTCTTGTGTGGTTGAAGATGATACTTTCAGATGCGTCTGCAATCCGGGATACCAGCAATTATATGTGAATGGCGAGGAAAGCTGTGAAGATATCAATGAATGCACACATGGCATTCATGACTGTGATTACAACGCTCAATGTTTCAACGAGCCGGGTGCTTTTCGATGCGTTTGCCATCCAGGTTTCGAAGGCAATGGACGAGTGTGTGAAAACGCGCGCTCTTGCCAAGATGTTAACTGCAATCCCAATGCAGAATGTGTCGAAAGAGGTGGTATTGCAATATGTACCTGCATGAATGGCTTCCATGGCAATGGTTTTGCGTGCGCTCCAATTCAATCTCAAAGTTGCAACATTGCCAACAACTGTTCCCCGTACGGATATTGCAGTATCGACCCAGAAAGCAACATTTATTCGTGTCACTGCTTACCAGCTTATGATGGTGATGGCTATGAGTGCATCCCTAAACCTACTGAACCACCCACAACCACACCATCAACTACAACTGAAGCCACCATTGAGCCATTCCCAGAGAACTATAAAGAAGAACAATGCTTTCTGGATAAATGCTGGTGTTCCACCGGTTACCAGAAGTATCAACATCAAACCGGACCTATTTGTGTGCCTACCAGAAACAGCCAAAAGAAGGAAGACGCCCAGGCAGGTGCGTTTGTACTGAATGCTCCCGAAGTAGAATGTTTTAACAGAACCCTGTGTTTCTGTCCACTTGGTTACCATCTCCTTGAAGATACCTGTGTCCCTGATTACCATTTAAAGTTAAAAACAATGGGAGTATCCGAAAAAAATTGTACTGAAAGTACCCTTTAAAGACGCCTAATTAATATCATATTTTATAGATTCATGCCACAAATTGGACAATTGCGATCACAACGCTCAATGCTTATTTATGAAAACTGGACATTATCAGTGCATTTGTGATCCTGGCTTCACTGGTAACGGATACATTTGCAAAGAAGTGGAGGAATCCTGCAGCGAGCAACCCGATTTATGCGATATTCACGCAAGTTGTCTCTATAGCGAAGAGTCAGGGATATCGATTTGCCGATGTAATGATGGCTACCAAGGCGATGGTTTATCATGCCAAATAACACGTAAGAAAATTGTTTGTGAACTTAATTCGAAGTTTGTACTGTTTGACTTCAATTTTAGCAATATGCAGAAATAATTACGACTGCTACGCGAACGAAGAATGTCGCTTTTCGCGTCTAATAGACTCCTATGATTGTTTATGCAAAGAAGGCTGGTCACGCGACTCGCAAAATCAATGTGTCCGAATGGAAGGCACCTGTGGAGGCGGAAAATGCGTAGAAAATGCAGAATGTCTGTTTGACGACGAGGAGAACCTTCATTACTGTTCGTGCAAAGCAGGATATGAGGGCGATGGAATTGCGAAATGTACACCAAAAATGGTCTCCTGCAATGTTATCAATAATTGTGGATTGCATGCGTCCTGTGAGTATTCGCCAAATTCCGGAGATTATGACTGCAAGTGCAATGAAGGATTCATTGGTGATGGAATCGTTTGCTACGTGGAGGAAACCTGCCATATTAATCCTAGACTTTGTGATCGCAATGCACGTTGCGTTACAAACGCGCAACGTAAATATTCTTGCGAATGTAATCCTGGCTTTGATGGTAACGGGACGGTCTGCTACGAACGTCTTAAACATGAAGGCAACTTTTTACTGGTAAACAAAGGAATTGCTACTTTAAAGTTATCCCATGATCCAAATAAGAAAGATGGTCGGCCAATACAATTGAAATCTTCTCAATTGGCGGTTGGTCTTGAAGTTGATTGCGTTGGAGGACGCATCTATTGGAGTGATATCTCTCTAAAGGCAATACGAAGTTCGACCTACAATGGCTCTGAGAAGGAGGATTTCATCACAAGAAACATTGGCTCGCCAGAAGGATTAGCTATTGATTGGGTTGCTAGAAACCTTTATTGGACAGATTCTACCAAAGACACCATTGAAGTCGTGAATGTGGAGACAAAACTACGAAAAGTTCTTATTGATACAAATCTGGTCAATCCGCGTGGAATTGCAGTGCATCCGCAAAGAGGGAAAATATTCTGGAGCGATTGGAACCGGGCAGATCCTAAAATTGAATGGGCAAATGAAGATGGCACTGGTCGCCAAACATTCCTCCAAGGAAAGGATTACGTTGTGTTGCCAAATTCATTAACCGTTGACTATTATAGTGAACAGTTATGTTATGCTGATGCCGGAACGAAAAAAATAATCTGCGTGGATATTGATAGTAGACAACCGCATATTATGGCTTCAAATTGCAGTTATCCATTCGGTATCGCAGTTACTCCTGAACATATCTATTGGTCTGACTGGATTTCGTAAGTTTATTTTTTAATACATCACTCATGTGATAGTAATTATATTGGAACCTCTAGGAAAAAGATTGAACGCGTGGATAAACGTTCATTACAGCGACTGTCGCCACTAACAGTTCCGCTTGGAGGAACCGGAAGTAAACTTTACCAGCTAATTTCCGTTCCTGATTCTTGCCCTGGACTAACCAATCTGTGCTATTATTTCAAGGATCAATGCCCGCCGAATCGTATTTGCTTCCCTGATGGCAAGAATAGCCGTAATTGCCTTTGTGGCCAGCACCTCAATGCCACAACTCCATCAACTTGTAATGACTCAAATGATGTATAGGATAAAAGATAATATTTATCAAGGTAAGCCTGCTTTTCACTTATTTAGTCCTTAATTTTAGCCCTGTCACATACATACAGTTTTTCTTAAATAAGTTTTGTATTCCCAAAAGACAATAATATAGCAAAGTATTTATTAACATATAAAACAGAAAAAAAATATAAAGGTTGACAATTAGGAGCTGGACACAATTGAAATTAATATATCATTTAATTGTGTAAATATGTTACTTGTTTTTATCACCATCAGCATTCTCCATTGGTGGGGAATTTTGAGGACTGCTTGAATCGAATGAAGATTTATGTTTTAAAAGAAAGTTTGCTAGTGCTGGTATAGGGTCCTGCGGCCGTTCCTTTGCCAAGTATGAAAGGCCTTGTAGCAAAATGGGCACTACTGTTTGATCCAAATATTGTCTTGTGGGCAATGATGATAAATCCACTCTTGACTTTTTCGTCTGCACCTCTTCCTTTTTTGCTTCAACTTTCTCCATTGCTATCTTAAATGTATAAAATCGTAAATTAAGTTCTAAGATAGAGCTATGCCTTAATAACCATTCATATATACTTACTCTTGTATTCAAATAAATGTAAAAAAAATCCGATTGTCTAAAAAATCTTCGAGAGTGAGGTTAGTAAAGTTTGGACAGAGTTTTCTATAAAAATGTATGAAAATATAAGTTCAATTATAAGTATTGGCAGATGAAAAATCACAATTGTTACAACTGAACGATTTTCGTGGTAGTTTTATTTTATTAAATTGTTGTTTTAATAAACGAATCCAATTGCCAGGTTTGTTTATACAACGCTGCCAATTCGGCCAACACACAATAACCGTACTTTCATTTGCATGAGAGGTTAGTGTACAAGATAAGCTTACCTCTGGTAGAATATTCTAGTATTCTGAGAAATCTTTTATATATTACGTGGAATTGAAATTTTGATATGAATAAATTCGTAAGTACACTATTTGTGTATCACTTGTGAAAATATTACTGTCTGTATTTAAACAATTTTTTTTCTTGTACACTGCTTGAATGAATCAATTATGGCAATTTAATTGATCTGTTGTATTTTCAACTACATTGTAATTTCACAGTAATCTAATAAACTAAATTCTATATTCAAAGTAACTTTTTGAATTAAAAACTTCTTTAGGTGTGCTGTGCTAAAAAATTATGGAAAGTGTCTTGAACGGGTATGAAATGCTCTTTTCATGAACTTCAAAGTGGCAGACTTTGTGAAGCATCTTCAAGCAGTATGAGCACCAGCAGCAGTTTGTTATGGTATTGTATGAAGACTTCTCCTCCCTCCACGGTATGAACAATTTATTTCTATAAATACATTAAGTTATAATGTATTTTCATATATGTGGTTTGGTCTTCGACACTTTGTAGCTATATGCTGGGTCCTCTTGTAGCTCTTTCTCCTTGTTTGGTTTTCCTAAATATTAAATTATAAATCAAATTATTCAGACTTTCATGTTTTCTTTGCAGTTTGTCTTGATTATTTTCTTGGTTAGGCCTGTGGTAGCAGAATAATACATTTGCGGGAGTAAAGTATCACTTTATTCCCCACGTATAGTCGGTCCGCTGAGTATTGGTTATATGATCACTTAGCAAAGTTTCAAACCCCGGGAGTAAAGTAACACTATACTCCCGACATACATCATCGGGGCACCACTGTAGTTCATATCACCTATTGACATGTTTGCCAGGCGCCATTTTCTCCAATCATTCCAATGTTCACCCAACCCCAGTGAGGCATGTTTTAAGTGAATAAATATTTCATTATATTTCTTATTACAGAACCGTCAAGTATTTTGGGTCTCCCGCATGTTGGAGGAAAGAGAAGTGGATGGATGCAGGTTCCAGTGGTCTTGTTTTAATATACCTGTAAGTGTGATAAGTAAATGAACATCTAATTGCACTTCTTATTATAGTCTTTATTTATAGTTGGAGTTTTCACTACATGTTCTAGGAATGGATAAGTGGAGAATCCTCATGAGATGGTGCAAGCTCTATTGCAAGTTGGACATCACCAAATTGATGTTATTGAACTCTGGGCTCCTGCAACTGGATCTGCCCAATGTTGGAGGAAACAAAGATGAATGGATGCAGACGTTAGTGGTCTTGTATAAATATTACTGTAAGTGTGATTGGTAAATGAATATCTAATTGTATTTATTATTATAGCCAATATTTTATTGTTGTAGCTAACATCAATTACAGTAAGTTTGAGGGTTGGAGGGACCTGAAGCAGCAAATAGACCACACCATCACCAAATTCATTGTGCATGTTTGGACAGTAGCTTTGTGGTATTGTATAAACCAATTATTTGAGCAATTTACTTGCTTAAATTGGTGGTGTTTACATACATGTGTGTCTTTACCAATGCTCTTTGATTACAGTGGTGTCATTCTATAAGTGAACTAATATATCAATGTACTTTTGCTGCAGATTCTTCAGAGTCTGGTCTAATAGGGAGGTTTGAAAACATCTTCAAGGAGACAATTGACATCTTGGAGCAATCTGGTGCAAGAAACAGCTGCATATTGCTAAGGTAATTTATAGATAATTCATTCTTGTATAATTAATCTGTGAGAAAACATTCCATTATTTATATTCTTGCAGAATCTGGAAATATTGTTGGAGCATTTATCATATGTTGGAAGAACAATGCAACATTGTACACATTTAAGCAGGTGCCGAATGGTGTTTACAACACAGTTGCAGGTGCTAAAGGTATTGTATAACTAATTCATTTGTATATAGTTAATATGTGAATAAACATCTCATTGTTTTTATTGTTACAGACACTTCATGCATTGGTGGGGGGGTTTCAGCACATATTGAATGACTTCTCAAAGCATTTTGAGGCAGTTCCTGAGTGATGAGTACTACAGCTGAAACTTCTTGTGGTACTGAAAAAGAAGTTCATCCCATGGTAAGTGTCATTTGTTAAGTTGTTTTTAGTTTTATTTTAATATTTTAGTAAATTGTTTGACAACCAGCCACGGCTCATCTTGTAGAGCTGTTAATGCGCTATTCGGCTTAACATTTTACGTCGTGATTCTAATCTATACTTTTATACTTTTCAATCCGTCGCTGGATCTATATAGTTTAATCGGGTTCATTCGTTTTTGTTTGTTTACTTCGCAGTCGGCCGCCGGGTTTGTATGGTTCGGCATTTTATAATGCAATGTATTA
>JARJDZ010000495.1:0-21803 GCA_030264555.1 Aleochara sp. GC000083
TCTCTTCATGTAGTCTTTATGATATTGAATGATTATCGAATATTAGGGTCTTCTTTGTACGATTTCACAATAGGCAAGGTCATAAAACCCACCGCTTAGCAGTTTCACTATACATTAATTCTCTTTTAATTGAAATAATTGTTAGTACAATCTAAATTGTTTGTTTGATTAATATACACGAATTAAAAATTATAGTTAATGATTACCATCATTGAAGGTTGTTTTATTTCCTAAGAAGTATGAGTAGCTTTCATTTTTTACCGAGGTCTCTATTTTACGATACACAATTCGAAAAATAATTTCATTCATAAACAGTTAATTTTATTGTTTTAAATTTCGTTTTCAAATTCAAGAGAGTGTTACAGAAAATGTAATTTATTTATAAAATATATCAACGAAATTTTCAATGTAAAACGAAATATGTTGTAGAAAAAAATGCATATTTAATTATTTTTTGACTGTTACTTTTAATTATTGTACATAAGCATAAAACTATAAATATTTGCAATGTCCTGCATAATTTGTCATATTGAAAGTCATGTATTATAATTATTTAATTTTAACGGTAATTTTTGATAAGAAACAAATTATGCAAGTTGTAAAAAAATCATCTAGGATATAAAACATACTCATATAAACTTAAAATAATCATGTTTAGATATTTTTGGAACTATTCAAGGAAATAAAAATAAAAAGCAACACATTAAACTAACAACCTGTTGATTGTATGTATGTTAGATCATATGTTTTCTAGATCTTTCATAAAATTGGCTGATTAAAATGCATGAGTTCGATATAAAGTTCGCCACTAAGGATAATTATTATTCAAAATTTCAACTTACAAGGCTCATGCAATGCCAATCACTCAAGGTTCGCGCATCTATTATTAAATTTCGCAAAGCATCCGAATCCTCTGCGAATCATTTAACAACAGTATTGTGTGAACTGGACGGTTACAAATTTCACTTACATGATTGAGTGCATATGCGAAGCAGATCACCCATCCCCATCCTCCCTCAGGAGGATTGAACTTCTTCTGGATGGACATCCTGCACGCACTTAAAAATCACCAAACACCAAAGCGACAATTTCGTAAATACCGAAGTTAAATTCCTTGAATGTTTGCTGGTTGTTATGATCGTACCGGAAATTCAGATACGCGATAGTATGTAGTAAATAATTTGCATAAAACGTTGCGCGCACAATTCTGACACAAATAGATCTACGAAGTCAACAAGAGTACCAAGATTTCACGTTTTGTTTTACACCACGAAAATTTCGAATCCGCGTACTTATTGTTAGCACATGGTCACCCAGCAAACTGTCATTACGACTCTGAGACTTGAGATCAGTCGGTGTGCGGATGAGTCCTCAGTGCGTGCGCGAAGCACTTAAGCGAAGCTGTGAATGAAGTGCGCACACGCGAGTTGGTTAAAAGCGATCGGACTGGCTTCGGTCGACGTTTCCGACCACACTGGTTCTGTTGTTTTCCGCTGTGTCTCTCGAGGCACGCAAAATGCACAACATTCTCGGACTCCCAATGCTCGAAATCGTCGTCATTGATGGATGCAAACGAGCTATACCTACTACTCGAAGCAAGCCGCGTTTGCTGACTGGTCGACCTACGATTGTCAATCAGTATTTACTGCATTTCATAATCCTATTCGGCATACTGATAACGAATCGGCACATGCACGATCGTCGAACAGTCGTCGAACGCGGTTTAGAGTCCATTTCGGTAATCATCCACCTAAAACGAGCTGTACGCATGCTCGGATGATTACACTTAATGGTCGATCATCTGCCGCCATAATTAATACCATTATTCTATTATTAACTGGTTTTCGATTCAATGCTATTGTTCTACGGTTTCTAGACATTCGATGATTTGATTTCTGACTTTAACATTTCCTTCACTGACATTGAAATGTAACCAAAGACATTGGGCTCTAAACAACTACTCTCTGAAATTATTCATTTCATTGACGATTTAATTAATTTTTACTTATATAATACACAATGTGATATTATAAAAAACATTGTTAAATTAGTCAAATAATTGTAATGAAACTATTTTGAAAATTTAACGAAAATTTCATAATAATTTTGTACATCATGTCTCTGAGTGCAATGGACTATAATAAGCATAATGACTTAATTACACTCTGGTAACGCCATGTATAATTAATACCTGGTCAAATTCTTGCTTGCTAACTGGTTTTGTAATTGTATGTTTGTTCGCTACGGTTACGGTTTTGATCGGTTGTGCAATAACAATATAAGATTTGTGTCAAATTATTTTAAAACACTTTTTTAGATTTATTTGTTAATGTTGTTAATGTACCATTGATTATCCTCATTAAGATCCTTCAATTAATAATGCATATATTATTCAAATAGTTAGTTAGATATGCAAATAAAATACAATTTTTATACGTCGTGTGTTTATTTTAAAATTTCTGCTTTTTGTTTTGTATATAATGCCTATACGTTAATTATTTTAGAGGTCTATAAATTTTGAAAACGTGTCTCCTAATTTCCGGAAATTATTATTAGTTATGTTGTTTCTTTTTGGCATTAAGTTGCAGTCTTGGTTTGTTTTATACATAATTTTTTATTACTTTATTAATTTTCTCATGTTTATTCAGTTGGTGAGGTTAAACCTGGTATAAATATAAAAGATCTAAAGGAGTTTTGATAATTTATCTAAAACAATGGAAGTAAATCAGACAATAAAGCATTTGATATAATTACAAAATATTGAATAATCACAATTTTCTAATTGGATAACCACTAAAAAAAGATATATTTGATGGACGAAACGAGATAGTTTAAAACGAGGATAATTTATGTAATAGAGAATCACAAAGTTTGATCATTTCAGGGCTCTTCTTTAAAATTTATCACGATTATTTGAATATATCGTGTGTGTATTTTGATTCGAGATCAATATCAAAATTGACTCATGTGCTTAAATATTTTTCAAAGATTAAACTGAGATATATCGAATCATAAATCTCCAAAACCAAAATTAATTTCATGTTGTCTAAAAATGCCACTTTAACATCTTAAAACGGAATGCAGTGAAATTCAATTGTAGGTACTTACAATTAAAAACAATTAAAAAAGATTTTTTTCTCTAAATCTAGGTCTATTAGTGGTAGAAGTAAAAAGTATTTACTTATGCATATTTGATTGTTACACGAAGACTCTTGAAATTTTTTGATCCCTCATCTTCATCGTCCTTCATCATCCATTGTTTCAGAATTTGGCAACTTGTTTTTGATTCCAAAAGTGATTAAATAACAGGTGAAGAAATGCACATGACATGTCGTAATTTTATTGATAGCGAATCTATAAAATTGCAGTCAAAAATGACATGTTACACTTTTCTGTTTACAGATTTTGATTTGTGCTCTATTTTCCTGTTAAACAATACAATTATTTTACACGTGAAATTCAATCTGTGCTTTCATATCTTTTAATTCACAATTAAAACATTATCTAAAATTATACAATATTGCAATGATTAATTTCAACTTCACGAAGGATTGTTACTAAAAATTAATTTGATAATGATTTATTTTACAGCTTTTCTAATAGTAATTTAGAGAGTATAAAATGCAATTCAGTATAGTAAGTTGTACTTAAACAAGCAGCAAATATAATTCAGAATTATTATTTGTAATTTAGTTTGAACAAATGTAATTCAAATTTTCTAAATATAATTGAGGAAGTATATAAGTTCAATATAATAAACGAATAAATGTATTTCAGATTTATCAAACGTAATTGATAATACATCAAATAAAATTCCGAAAAGTTCAAATATAAATCAGATTAGTGCATTGTTTAATATAATAATTTAATTCTTTGATAGGTAAATTATATAAAACTAACATTAAAGTATTGACTTTATTAAAACAGCAGTAATTTTCACTCAGTTTATAAATATATTATAATATACTACTTGAATCAACTTACATTATTATCCTTCCTGAATTTCAACAGACAATTTCTGAATTACATCTCAGAAAGTGGAAATAAATTGATAGAATTTTGAATTGAAAGTGCCATATTTTGGATTATAATTCACAGTTCCGAAATTCATTTGATATTTTCTCAATTTCATTTTACAGGTCTAAAACACATTTTTTTTGTTTTCTATAATTTAATCGATGTTTTCTGAAGTGCAATTGAAAATAATTTTCTATTTATTATCAATATTGTTATTAGATAGTGAAACCTCTCATTGAAATCTCCTTAAAATGCTTTTAAAGTTGCAAAAATTAATGCACTCTTCAAAATGAAATTAAGTCAAGAATTTTAACGTTTTCAAATAAATTTCATTAAAAAAAAACAGCTTTCTAACCCATATTTATAACTTTCGAGAAAATCACGACTCAGTGTTATTGAAAATTACCAAGACATCAGAAATAATAATAATAATTTATTGTAATTTCCATTATCATAATATCAGGTAAACACAGCATAACATGAACCAGTTAGGAAATCCCCAATGGTCACTTCTTCCTTGCTTGGAAAATCCCACAAGCACAAATTCATGGTAAAACAAGTTGGAGAGCACTTATTTGCATTATTTTCAAGAGATTTCAATGCCAGCTTAGCCACAATTGATGCAAGCTTAATTAACCAATAATTACCATCGAGAAAAAAGCCAATACAAAATGAATTGACGTCCAAAGACCACTAGACTAAAATTGACGCCATTCTCTTGATAAAATAAACATCCAACTCATTAACATATTGTAGAATTTTTATGAACAACCATACCAAGAACAAAACGTTCATGAATCACCAAACTTGTTTTTTTTTTCGTGGCATCACATGCTTTGAAGTAGTTAGCGACCATCCTAACATTTAATTTAATTCGTTTACTCTGGTCGAGCATATAATTGGAATGGTATTTCCAGTTTCATAAAAGCGTATCAATTTCCCAAGAACAACACTTCTTTTCTCGTGACAACACGCCACGCATGATAATGAGATACGCGACAATGAAAAATAGGTTATTCACAATAATTCGTATCGAATCGAAGCCGAATGCTTCAATAATGGGATGTTAATTAGTTGCGCTAGCATTGAATTGTTATCATTTTTATTGATAACCACGAGTTGCTGTCAATCAATCGAATACAATAATAATAATATGTGCTGTGGATGGAAGGCGGTTGAAATGATATATCAAGCGATGATAAAATGAATTGAGTCAAGTTCGCGCCATAAATTTAGATTTTATGAGAGCGCAACGAGGAGTGGACTGCGCACTCTGTTTTATTAATAGTTGTTAATCTTGGCTTAATTGCATTTTATTGTTGAGGCTTGAGAGACTTGAAAGAGTTTAAGCGCGCTGAATGTTTCAAGAATTAAACAATACTTTTTCTCGCATTCCAATGCTAAAAGTGGACTTTTTTCTATTTATATACAGTTTGTTTTGCCATGGTTTTTCCTGATGATGAATATTTGGTAATTTTGTAAATAAATTTGTCCATAAGTTTATGAATGATGACTCCGTTATCAGGTATCAAATAATGATGGATTATTTAACAAGTACAATAAAGGCAAAATTGCAAATTTCAAAAACAAAATATAATATATATATAAAATATGAGTGCAATATCAAAATTGCAGATATCAAATTATACAAATTTATAATGTTATACACGTGTGATATATGGTATTTTATCTGACTAGAGGATATTTTTGGTACAATGTTCCAAGAAATTACAAAATTCTAAGTTGTTACCATAATTTCTTCTTCTATCAAATATCTTCTTTGAATCAGAAAAATCTGGTATTGTTATATTTGACAAACTCAATATTTGTAACCATAGTAATCAAGACGTTATTTTGCAAGTTAAAAAGTCACATGTGAAATAAAACATATTTATTTTATCAATGTAGAATGAATTACTTTACTCGTTTTGCTAGAGGTAAATATTCAAATATGTTTAGTTAATAATAATAATGTATTATAAATGTAAGAAATTAAAAATTATATATGAATGATACACAAATTTTACAAGTTTATAATGACATTTCTCACATGTATGATATAAATCGTTTTATCTTGCTGATAAAAAGTTGGTAGAATGGTCCAAAAAACCATAACTCCAAAATTATTAACACAATTTCTGATAGGATATGTCAAATGTCATAAAATCGTCAAAATCTTATTTGACTTGGTACTATATGGCCATGATTGGCAAACATTAAATTTTTGTAACCTTGGTAAACAACTTGTTATTTTATGAATTGTCATCTATTGTAGTATAAATTCTTTCACTAGTAGAAAAATGTATATATGTCACTTATTTAATATTTGGGTAATATTTATTTTTTCACAAATAACACACGTAGTAAATATTAAATTACATACTTTAGTAATTATTTTTGCCACATTTCAAAATTTTCTTTTTTGTTTGATATTAAGAACTCAACAAAAAAATATTAAATTGTACTTTTCATTAGAATTACAATTACATTAGAACTATATTTTAACATCTATAAAATATTAAGTTTAAAAGGGTGTAAAACTCAATTTTAATCATTAGTAGCCTTGGTTAGATAAAAGCAATTATGAAATATGGATTGATTATTAAATATCTACGAAAACTGATTGTTTTGATGCATTACCATGTAATAATCTAAACATTGATTAGATACTAATAATCTAGATATTAATTGTAATGTTGCAATCTGTTCGATATGATATTACAACTACAATATCATGATGACCTACAACATTATTATGAATTGTATTTTAAGGTAGTGCACTAAATAAAAATTGCTCAACGTAAGATTCGAAATTTGAGTCATTAATTGAACATAAATGAATTGCCTTGTAACTGTAGCACAGTTGTATAAAACAACTATGATTTGCAATATTTAACGTGTGATATACCTTCAAAAATGAACACTATTTACTTTGGAATGAAGTAATTATTCATAAATTTACTATCGTTCTAATTTAAGTATAAGTTAACTACAAATGTACTTTACTCAAGTGTTTGATAAACAATAAAATAAAATTTCCTAGCACTTCTAGTTAATTTTAATTTAAGTTCCGCATAAATTCATTGATTAATTATTAAGAAAGCGTGATTAAAATAACACTGTTCAATTCATTTAACAACTATTTAAGGTAGGTACGCTGAAACTTTAAGATGATATTGTTATTTATTTCACAGGTAGTTACAGTTATTTTTTTATTTGCTATCATTTGATCTACACTTTCTATAGTTCTGGTTGTTTGTGTCTGTTTTTGTATCAAGGATTTGTCTTAGTCATAAAATGACTTTTCCTAAAAGTTATTTGAGTAGGTACTGAAATTGACAACTGACAAGAACACAGATTGTTAAATCTTTGTCAAGGATTCTTCTTCTATCAATAAATCATATTACATAATTTTATCAGTGACCAACTTCTACGCTTAATAAAACAAAAAATAAGTGAGAAAATGAAATCAAGATCGTTCAATAATATGGAAAACCGAAACCAAAGTAAGATTAGAAATTTGATTTGAAATCACATTTTTAAAACATTTACTTACAATTTTAGAATGTTCATTTATACATTTTTGCAAAAATAACCAGAACTAAGTTTTCATTATACTTGATGTCCTCATTTTTCATTCTTGTGATGTATTCAAATCTTTTTCCAGACAATAAATGTATCGAATTATCAGATGATTTATAATTGAGTCATATAATTGAGTCAAAGTTATTTGCTCTATTCATATATCAAAATTTTTGTTGGCGTATCTCAAAAGTTTAATTTTATTATATCCAAAACATTAGGTAATCATATAATTCATATTTCCTAAAAATAAATTAAATCCATTAATTACTGATTTTAAAGAATATTAAAATTTTCTAGTTCTTCGTAAGAAAAAAAAAATATTTTGATTAATGATTAAATTTCAAATTCAAAATATTCCATATACCCAATGTTTACGGAAATTCATGATCAAAAATATGTTCCGCATTAGATTACAATAGGATTTACAAACTAAATTTAGTCAAATTTTCCATTTATATTTCTGTCTCTATTGCATGTTTTAGTCCCAATAGGCCGTAAAAATAATTGATGTAAATTTAAACTTAAAAACAGCTCATTACTTCGTACCATCATAACCAGATGCGATATTCAGTGTTGTGGAACTGCAAAAGTTAACACAAAATAGGAAATAAACTAATTAATCAATTAACAAACAGTTCAATGCTTCTAAATTAATGTTAATTAAAATGTTTACAAACCATTATAAGCAATTGTATTTTTAAACATACAATGCATATTTAAATGTAAATATTTGACTTTATCTAAAATCTTTACGAATCAAATTGAAGGATAATATTCATTACTTTATATAGTATTAATATTAAAATTATTATTAATAAACGCACATTAAATAATCTCAAAAATTTATTTTAATAAGACAATACGGAAGTGGCGGAAATGATTTGTGAATGTTGTTTTTTACTTTTATTTGATGTATTTGAGCGGAATTTTGCAAGGACATTGCCTAAAATTATATAAATCTAATTTTCTGTGAACTCATTCGAATACAAAATAAGAAAATACCCTTTTTAATGAGAAATTTTAATGTAATTCATTTATTATAAGAATGTTTATTTGAAGACATTAAAAACATTGGCGAAGAATTTAATCAGAATGTTTCAACTGAAATAAAAAATTTTCAGTTAACAAATAAAATGATAAAAAGATTTGGGAATAAAAAGAAACTGTTAACAAATACTCGAAATATCTTTGAAATAGTTATATGAAAAATATCACCAGTTTTCATTAAATTATAATTATTGTTATAGAAGTTGGTAATTCTTCTTTTATAATGCGTAATAATTATATCATTTCCTGGTAATTTAAAAGGATCAGTGTATATCTTGTCAGTATCAAAAATATTGACAAGAATAAAAGGTATTATTCGGGATTACCTTTATTAATTAAACAATCGGAGAAGTTGCAACTTACAGCAATAATTCACTTTCAATGTTGTAGTGTAAGTTGCAGAGTTAGCATTTTCCTTGTAAAATTAGTTGCATATATCATAGGAAGATCTATTCTTAAATATGATTAGTTATCCTTAATAATTCCTGTTTTTTAGATATCTAAAATCCTACAATCCAATGAAAATAGAATTCCCAAACCAGTTCTTATAATCATGATAGGTACAAGAAATTTGAAATCTAAAACATGCTAATAATTTATTTTCCTGGATTTGAACAAGTGATTTTGACTAAAGGTACTAAATCCTCAGTAATGGAAAAATTATAAACATGATGGTTAATATTTGACATATTTCATTTTTTACATTTCATGGTTTTGCAATAATTATGTTGATGTTTATGATTCTTTATATAAAAATGGATTCAACCTATAAGTTAGTAAATTATTTAACCTTATATATCTTGGCTTAATAATTGATGAGACCAATAAATATTTATCGATAAGAGCACGTGAAAGTCTCGTTTATTATATATCATCATTATCAATCAAAATGGAATTAGAATGCAAAAATTTCTTTCAGCCCAACATCCTTTAGTACTTCTATATCGACTGAAATATCATGTTGCTAACAGATACCGTACTTTTTACAATTTTGTTGAAAAATGTTATTGGCAGCATGATAGATTTCCAATCCTTCGCAATATTTTGTACTACTTCGGAATCATCACACTTTTATTCGGACAAATAAGTTTTTTAGTGAAATCACTCTGTACGTTATTAACTACTGCTACTTGATGAAAGCATCTAAAAATTTTCATTTTAGATGATGGAACTCGTTTAATTTTCCTAATGAAGAATGTAACAATGCTTGCTATTAATGTAACAGTAATTTCGGTTAGTGGATTTGCAAGATTTGGCGAAGTAGATGGTCGAAAATTTTTCAATATTATAAATTCGTCAAAATATTGCTCATTTAGTAACATTCACATTCAGCATTTGGTGCAATATCACAATCGAAAATTATCGATCCTGTTGGTCTTTTTCAATGCGATCATTTTTGGCTTCTTTTGTCTTGTAGAGAGTATTTCATGTAAACAAACTGAACTAACAAATATGCACATGTGTGGATTTATATTTCCAAGTGTAAGTAAAATATATTCAATAACACTTCGATTTAATTTGAGATAATATTTTAGTACTTTTTTGGAGTTAATTTATCGAACCGACCGTATCGAGATATAATTAACATAATTTACACTTTGGATTTCATTTATTTCAGTAATTCAATTATAATTTGTGGAATTGGTTTGGAACTGTTGATAGATCTCGTTCATTTGCTCTTCGAATATATAATTCAAAACTTGAAGGATATCAAAGACTGCTTCAATTCATGTTTACGTTGGCGGATTTTTGTCCAATGCTTGGAACAACATCAATTCATAATCAGGTATTATATATCCAAGTATCAAATCAATAATTATTAATTATTAATCAATAATTATTTCAGTTTTTGGGATGGGGTTTTGGTATTGTTTAAATATGCTGCTTTGTTGCTATATGTGATGGGAGGAATCCTCCTGGGATTGATGTTGGTCAGCCAGCTAATTGTATCATTACATCGTTTTTGTTTTTATAATTCCTGTTATAAATTACTTTACAATTATAGGAATTTGATATTTTTGGTTTATCAATTTTAATTGTCGCTTTTGGTGTACTTTATGAATTATCACACTATTCAATAAAATTATTTAAAATGGTAAGTATTTTACTATGCATATTAAAAAATGTTGATAATTTCTTTTGTGGAATTAGTGTGATAATTTGAATGATTGGACTTTCTATGCAATTCCATGGGATGGAGATGTCAATCTTGCTAAAATGTTGATGTTCATGAATCAACGATCACGTGCTTATATGGGTATTCCATTAGGTGATTTGGCCATTCTTGATAATGAGCTTCTTGTCAAAGTCTTCAGAGTGGCTTATTCGTGTGTTGCTATATTTATCAACTTGAAAAGAAGAAATTCAAATTAGACCTAATTTTTATATTATATATTTCTATTCCTGCCATTTTCTTAATGTTTTTAAACTTAATGGAGTTAATTAAATAAATGACTAATAAAGAGATAAGAAGAAATTGTTAATGATTAATGATCAGATTACTTTTTCTGGGTTCTCCATGAAAGTTCACTTGAAATCAGTCGTATTTTTAAATAATGTCATACAATATTTTTTTGTTTAATTAATAAGTGTATTATGAAGTGTCACAATCGTAAACATTTGAATGATGTAAATGTTATAAAAAGTTCATAAATCCTTGGTTGTTTCTATCTACTTTTTCCAGTTGTAATTCAGAAAGCATCAATTAAACTTTAAAAAAAGCCGAAATGTAACGTAGTATGTAAATGTAAAATATCAAAAGTATCTAATCTTCGAATTGTAATCCAGAAAATGTTCCTTTTAATATTGAATGCCATAAATGTTTTTAAACTTAATGGAGTTAATTAAATAAATGACTAAAAAAGAGATTCTTCCTGAAAACTCACTTGAAATCAGTCGTATTTTTAAATAATGACATACAATGAAAATTTTTATGTGTATTAAGTGTATTATGAAGTACCAAATTCGTGAACATTTGAATGATGAAAATGTTCATAAACCTTTGATTTTTTCTATATTTTTGGAGTTGTAATTCAGAAAGCATAAATTAAATTGCAGAAAAGCAAAAATGTAATATAGATTTGCTAAATGAAGTACCAAATCATTTTCTAATCTTCAGAAAATGTCACTTTTAATTCAGAAGTTGAATGTTGAATAAGTTGAATAAGTTTATTTATAATCTGATCGACCGATATACAGCTCTCGGCCCAAAGGCCCTCGAGCTGCATTCTACGGCCTCCGGGCGTAATCATTAGCGTAACGCCAGAGGTGCATACAAGATTTTATATTTCAATGTAGACCATCTCAAAGCAGAAGAATCGATCATTTTCGCATTATTATGTAGTCCATGTTTAGTTATGTCAAGTTTCATGTCACATGACAAACATGTCAGAATGAGTAAAATTTGGAAGTTATTATGCCCTCGCGGGAGTAATCATATCTAACGCCCGTGGGCGAAATGAAGTCATAACGCCCGCGCGGGCGTAATGAAGAAGTCATTACGCCCTCGCGGGAGTAATCAAGTCATAACGCCCGCGCGGGAGTAATCAACGCCCTGCAGGGCATAATGAGTAACTTTACATATCTGGTAACCATGGAATAACAATTCAATTATTGCGCAGTGAAATATAAATCATATCTGTGTATACAATAATTGTTACAATAGTCAGACACAATAAAGGCATAAGTTTCTTTCGATTTCCAATTAATGTTGACCAGAGGTCAAAAGAGTGGCAGAAGAACAGTGGCAATGTTTCAATTAGATGAATGGAAATTAGTGAAATAAAAAACAAATTAATTTGTGAAGAGCATTTCGCATCAAATGATATGATTACTTCTGCTAAACGAAAAATTTTAATATAATAGTTTATTCATTATACGTTAAAGTAATGTGAATTATAAAAAGAAATAGCACTCATCTTATATTTTTTGTTGTTATATTTTGCTTCTCCAAATCGATTTTCGGCGACGCTTAGCCTTCATCAGGGAGTGGATGTAATAATTTTGTTCTATGCAAATAAATGTAGGAACGAAGAATTTCAAGTGGGTCGTTTGAAGGGTGCATGACGCCTTGGCAAGTGCGATAGGCGCCGAAAGTGATAGTGTGTGGCGTTAGTTTTATATTAGACTTACATAGTTTTAAGAAATAGATAAGTTAGATTAGAAGATGTTTTAGTTTAGTTACGTTGTAAGTTGAACAGTCTAAAGCGAATGTTGTCACGAGTAGTCGTAAGTTGAAAGTCGAAGTTATACGTCGAAAATCGGTAGAAAGTTGAAAGTTGTCAATTAAAGCACATTTTAACCACGAACTGTAATTCTTTTCCTCACTCGATCCCGAAATCACCGCTGCTGTCATTACAATTGGCAGTAAGGAAAACACTATATATATAAACCCACAAGGTAGATACACAAATACGGGTACACGAGGTAATGATAATAAATGGTTATTCTTAATCTATTTAGATGTCTGCGTGTTGCCAATAAGTCCTTGGAAAGAATTGTCATCGTCTCCATCAAGAGAAACACAACATAAAAGACTTCGTTCAGATAGCACAGCAAGTACCATATCAACCGAATCATCACGCGAACGAAATGCAAAACCGCCAAGGAAAAGTGAAAGAAGGCAAGTGCAATTTGACAGTTTGTCGAGTTCATCAAGTTCTAAAATTAGCTAATGTTTAATTTCAATGCCTTCAGCTCGCGAGATAGAACTGCAAAGAGAAGTGAATTTGCTAAAACAAAAAATTGAAATTTTGGAAAAACGTGTGTTATCGAAGAACAATTATTTAAGTAATAAAAGTAGTTATGTTAAAAAATTTATACACACGCAATTACTACATAAAAACCAAAGTTCGTGGAACAATGGTGAAAAACAGATTGCTCTAGGTTTATACTATAAACCACCAGGTGTATATAAATTTATAATAAATCGATTGCAGTTTGCATTACTTTGCATCTGAATAATTCAAGTGGTTAGAAGTTTTAACTTAATGCCAAGGTTAAATGACGGTTTAAATAAAAAAATATTTATCAAAGTACAATCAATGATTCCCAGAGAAAAACTTTGTGACGTACCGTTCCCTTGCCCTTCAAGGAGAACCCACAACGCCTAAGGGAATCCAATAGGACATCGCAGCGCGCCTTTCTAACTCTGGACCGTCCTCCCGCTGCCTACGAACGCTACCCTGCGTTCATGCACGAATACATCACCTTTCAGCACATGATTCCTATTCCAGAACCTGCCGACGGAGGATACTTCCTTCCTCACCATTGCGTGTTGAAGGAATCCAGCCTTACTACGAAATTGCGCGTGGTCTTCAACGCCTTCGCGCCCTCCGAGAGCGGCGTATCGCTGAACGATCTCCTGATGGGGATCCTGCAGATTCAGGATGCACCAGTTTACCCGCACCGCCGATATCACCAAGATATACCGCCAAGTCGCCATCCATCTGAACGACGCAGCTGGTGGCGTAACAACTCGTCGGAGAAGCTTCGCGTGTACGAGGCATCAAGGCTCTTCGCGAAACTACCGTTGCCGCAACTGCGCAATTCCCTATTCAAGCCGAGCGAATCCCATCTAACTTTTATGTGGACGATTTTCTCACTGGCGCCGATAGCGTGCTGGAATTAACGAAGATGCGCCACCAAATTATTAATGTTTTAGGCCAATCCCGTTTCTCCCTCAATAAATGGGCCAGCAACTGCCTCCAGATTCTGCATGGCATCCCTGCGGGCTCCGTCCACGCCGAACTTGTTATCCTGTGTGAGGATGGGATTGTCTCCGCCCTGGTAACAACTTGGCTGTCAGTCTCGGACAAGCTCTTCTTTCAGTCGCCCGCATCAATCGTACCCGTGCAAACCAAAGATTGCTGAGCGAGCTCTGCAAGGTTTACGACCCGCTAGGGCTGATCGGACCGGTGCTTGTCAACGCAAAACTAATGATGCAGGATATTTGGCGCCCGCGCGTTGGTCGGGACAATCTGCTACCCGATTCGCTCGTCTCTGGTTGGCACCAACACGCCAACTCCACCAAGTGTGCGTCCCGCGCAAGATCATTCCCGCCGCCGACGTCCAACTGAAGCTTCTCGGGTTTGCTGTGCTTTGAAGATTATGAACTCCCATGGCTACCGGAGGATGTTCCAGCCAACCGGGTGTCTCGATGGCAGCACGTTGACAAGATGCGCCAAGACTTCTGGCGCAGGTGGCATAAAGAGTATATTGGAGAGCTACACCATCACACCAAGTGGCGTCAAGAGACTCCAAATCCCGAAGTCGGGGAGTTAGTCATCATTTGGGACGACCTTCATTCACCGCTGCAGTGGCGACTAGGACGCATCACTGCGCTGCATCTCGCCTTAATGGCGTTTGTTTTTTTGAGTTATTGCTTGCATAGCAAATTGGCGGGATTCCAACCACGCAACCCATGTGCCCGCTATCCTTCGGTAGCCATAGAATTTTTGAAGTACCACTGCAAAAATTATATGCATTGCTTTTAAATGCAATAGAAAGCCGTAGGAATTTTTTTAAGAAATTGAAACCGTCCAGTGGAGCATGCTGTCCCACCATTATTTTGAATATGCGTTCTCAGGTATGAAAAGGTTGTGAACCCCTAGGGTGGGCAGTGTAAGCGAAGCACGGCGTCTCTACACTCGCACTGAATGTACAAGGCCACATATCGTTGGCGCTTGAAGCAGTTACAGCAGCTCTACGAGTTCCAGCTGAATTGAACAGCAACTTCATCACTCCCACACATACGTACAAAGCGTATGGGTATTGGGTAAGTGAGCTGCGTTCTTCATAAACGGCGAAAACGACATAAATATATAGTGCAGTGTAATAAACGGACAAAAGAACCGAACGGCGTTTAAATCACGCAAATCGGACGCTGGATGCCCGAAATACGCAAGGATTTCGTGGCATAAACAATACCGCGCGGCCATTGTTATTGTTGACATGTGCCGCCATTACGGTTAGTCAGTGCAAAACGTGGGCAAGAGTGTCCTTAGTGCCCGTAAGCAGCAAACTACCGACCAAAAGTACAAAACCAAGTGGTACAGTGGTATTGGCCGCGGCTTGAGACCTGCGAGAGTTCATGTTCAACCCTCGTCGAGGTAAGACGTGCTTAAGCCACAGCGCGCCGAAGCTGCAAGTAAGTGAGTACAGTGTAGTAAGGTCAGTGCCTTCTAAAATTAAAGTGAACAAATCCACAAAATTAACGTGTCGGAAAGGCACACCAAAGTTAAATGGCGAAATGGCGCCAATTAACAAAACCAACAAAGTAGACCAAAAAATGCTGCTTGTAGCACAACAAGCAATTGCGGAGATGGATATCACTGCACCGAAAAGACCAAAAACCAGCGATGACGACACCAAGAAAAAGCTCCAAGATCAATTGATCAACTATAATGTTGCAACCAACAATAGATTCGGTCCACTACAAGATGCACCGATGGAAACAGCAGAGCCGCCCCCACCGAAGAAAGAGGTAAAACCACCCCCAATCGTCATACATAGCAAACCGCAATCTCCGAGAGAATTCGAAAAAACGATCATCGAACTTGTCGGAAAAAACAACTTTTGGATTAGATGGGCATCAGAACGGACTAACATCTACTGCAAAACGAAAGAACATAGAGAGATTCTTTTGAAACATCTGAAAGGGGCCGATATTCATTTCCACACATACACGCCTAAAGACGAAAAGAAATTTGCAAAAATAGTATACAACTTGCATACAGATTACACGGTCGAGGAGCTGATCAGCGAATTCCAAGCGAATCTTGCGACAGTATGCAACGTAACACGCCTCAGTAAAACTAAGGACCCTATTTACATGGTTCTACTATCCAAGAACATGTCAGTTCATGAACTGAACAAAAAACACTGCTACATTGGCCATACCCGTATCACATGGGCAACATATCAAAACAAAAAGGACATTACACAATGTAAACGTTGCCAAGAATGGGGACACGCTACCACCAACTGTAATGCACGCTTTAAATGCCTCAAGTGTGGAGAGAACCACGCAACATATGAATGCCAACGCCCGAAAGAGCTACCCGCAAAATGTGCAAATTGTCAAGAAAATCACCCCGCCAACTCCAGAGAGTGCGTCGCCTATCAACGAATGTTCCAGCGAACTCAAAATCCATGGACAACCACCAAACCTAGAGCTACACAAAACCAGCCAGAAATGCAGCAAAACAAGGTATTTACAGACCCCCAAGAATTCCCCAAGCTTCCTGAAAAACTAGCTGAGCCACCTAACCCTAAGGCAGAACATAGCTCACAAAACGATAATTAAGAGAAATGCAAAAGATGGTCAATGTATCTAAAATGCTAAGACTCGTCAAGAAACTCAACTCACAATTGAGAGGCGCGAGAACTGAGCAAGAAAAATTTAACATTTTCATCTCATTTAACTACGACGATGAATAAACTCAGAATATATTTGTGGAACGCCAATGGCATAACCAATAAAACTCGGGGAATTACGCCTATTTTTAGACATCCACAAAGTTAAAATAATGGCCGTAAACGAAACAAAACTCTCATCAGAACAAAAAATTAACAATGCCAATTATAATATAATTAGGAAAGACCGAAATGGCAATGGAGGAGGGGTAGCTCTCCTAATGAATCAAGAACTCAGCTACACCCAGATCCTAAACGCAAACGTTAATCACTTAGAATTAATACAAATTAAAATTGAAAATAGTACCACTATCACAACCTGGTATATAACCCACCAAACCAAAACATCACCACAACAGACCTGGACTCCATTCTACAGCACCCAGGCAAACACATAATGGTTGGTGATTTAAATGCCAAGAACAAGTTATGGAATTGCTGCCACAATAACCATAACGGCAGTATAATAACCAGATACATGAATACTAATAACATAAACCTAATTTTTCCGGACGAACCCACACACCACCCGAATAACGGCAATAAACCCTCCGTATTAGATATCTCAATAACCAGAAATATAGCAGGTAGTGCTCACACCATAAACGATCTAAACTCTGATCACCTACCTGTGGTATTTACATTTCATGGTATACATGAATTCTCCAACAACTACTCCCTCAAATGGGACTACAAACATGCAGATTGGGAGCTATTCCGGAAAACTCTTATTAATACAACAAAAATTCCGAAAAGCCTAGAAAATGCAGCGGACATCGAGAATGAAATCCATAAACTAACCAAAAACATCAATCACGCTATGCTAACTTGTATTAAAAGAAAACCATTCTGCAAATTCAACCCCAAACAAATTCCTCTATCAATCACAAACAAAATTAAACTGAGAAATCAAATACGGAGGAGTTATCAACGAACAAGAGACCCACTTCTCCTCAATAAATACAAAACTCTAACCCACGAGATTAAAGATGACATCAAAGATCATCGAAATAACGAATGGAGTAATATATTAACCATGCTAAAACCGCAGAACAACACAATTTGGCATATGCTCAGATCCCTAAAAAACACAAAAAACAATATTGCGCCTCTTAAATTATCGCAAAATCAATACGCCTTTAAAAATTCCACCAAAGCTGAAGCATTGGCCGAGCAGTTTGCATCCATCACGAATGCAAATTGCCAGCTAACGCTGCAGCAACAACTAATAGAGAATGAGGTGACAAAATACCTAGAAGAAAATAAACAGATTAGTCACCCCACAACATTCATAAAACCAAATGAAATAAAGAACCTAATCAAATCGCTACCTACTTCAAAAGCACCCGGACCAGATGGTAACCAAAACAGAATCTTGAAAAATTTACCGAAAAAATAGTTGTTCATATAACATGTATAGTCAACTCAATCATTAGACTGCGACATTACCCCAGCTCTTGGAAAATTGCAGAGGTCAAGCCCATTCTGAAACCGAAAAAGCCCCCACAAGACCCAGGTAGTTACAGGCCTATAAGCCTGTTAAACTCCCTGGGTAAGCTCACAGAATATGCAATAAATTTGCAGTTGGAAAAAGAAATTGAATACTTAAACATCATTGCCCCTGAGCAATTCGGTTTCAGACGGGGCCACTCCACAACTCAGCAAGTGTGCAGGGTAATAACCGACACCAAACTGGCCTGGAACAAAAATAGATTTGTTCACATGGCCCTACTAGACATAGAAAAGGCCTTTGATAAGGTGTGGATCACGGGCCTGATTCACAAGATGATCCGTATGAACTTTTCGAAAAATTTAATCCTACTAATCCATAGCTACCTAACTAATAGAAAGTTTTATGTCAAAGTTCACGACAAAAAGTCACCGATATTTGATATAAAGTCAGGCGCACCACAAGGCTCCATTATCGGGCCGAAACTATTCACGATTTTCATCAATGATATTCCGAAAGCCAGTAATACAAAAATCGCATTGTTTGCAGACGACACGATAGTATACTCTACAAGCACAGACGAAAACATAAACAGACTGAAATTACAGAATCATTTGCTAGCAATTGAGAAATACTTCCTAAAATGGAATATAACAGTCAACGCGTCGAAATCTGAAATAATGACAGCGACTAGGAGAAGAAAACTGGTGCACACAAACAAAGTAATTTACCTAAATAACAAAATAATTCCCGAAAAAAAGGAAGTGAAATATTTGGGAGTGAAGCTGTATTGTAAGCTTACAATGAAACAGCATGTAGACACAATTGTTAAAAAGGCCAATGCAGCCCTCACTCAAATTTACGCATTAATGGCAAAGCTCACTAAGTAGCAAAAATAAAATTTTGTTGTATAAAACTACATTAAGGCCTATTTTAACCTATGCCGCTCCCGCATGGGCAAATATCGCCAGCACGCACCTGAAAAAGCTGCAACAATTTGAAAATAAGTGCTTGCGACTGGCAGTAAACGCAGATCGTTACACCAGAAACGTCGAAATCAAAAAAACTTGCAATGTTCTGCCTCTCCTCCAATTCATAGAAGAAGTAAGCAATAAATTCTATCATAAATCCCAATCACACCCAAACCCATTAATAAACAATATAACCATGGAACGACATCACCCAGGAACAAAAAACAAATATCAACTGCCATATGAAAATTTAGAAATTTTCCGAAAGGCACGTTAAAATCTCCAACTAGAAATAAATAGGTTTTTCACTCAAGCTCATTTTTACCTATTAAACTCAAATTTATACTGTAAATAGCTGAGAAGAACACGGTTTATAACGAACTTAAGTCGCACCCTTAAAACTGTACCCAAAATAAACATGATCATATCGAATTTGTCTATGTAAACTTCAAGTAGGAAATAGGCTTCTGACTAGATTTAAAAACTTGTCACTCTTATATAAATATGTGTGTACTGTAGTATGTATATGTATAAGGTAGACAAATTTATAAGTTGTTTTTGTAAATAAAGAGTTTATTAATCTAAGGACTGCGAGCAGAAGTCGTGGGATCGAGCCTCCAACACTGAGAAGGAATACAGGTTTTTTTTTTCTTTTTTCTTTTGTTTCTTGATTCTGGACGGAGCGGGACAGTTATTTTGTGTAAATAGGACTATTTTTGAGTTTCTTTTTGTAATTATTTGTGGAAGGACACGGTTTAGTGCGGCTGCACAAAGCACAAAGTAAAACGGAGATGAGCAACCCTACGCGGGCACCAGCCACCGGCCGTAGGACGGAGGCAGGCTCGCCTAATCCGCAGGGTGGAACTAGAGATATGGACGAAGGCAGAGCATTCGGGAGACACCCGAAAATACAAAGAACACCGCCACCGGGCCTTAACAGGTCCTTTAGCGAGTCTGATGTCCAGGACGCCAATCAGACGGGCGGGAAGAGGAAAAAGTGGGTCGAGGGTCATAACCCAAACACCCAGGACACTGAGGAAGATGAGATTTGGAAGAAGATTAAGGAGGCAACGACTAAGCTCGCCACCTTCGCGAAAAACACGAACAACGCGCATAGGGAGATAAAACAGCTAGCCGCGGAATTTAGGAATTGTACACAAAAAATGGAGAGAATACGGGAACCAAGGAGGGATACCCTGGCAAAGAAGCCGAACGTCCAAGACGATGCCACCCAGACGGAATCAGAAACGGACACCAGACAAATTTGCAGGAGATGCAAATCTCTTATCTCATTCCTATTGACTTTGCTTTATCTTGCAACACAAAGTATACATTATTAGTAATAAAAGTGATAGTGACAGTGATAGTGATGGTGAATTTGTAAAATTACTAAAATGTAATGAAGAAATATTGGACAATGTAAAAAGAATCAACAAGGAAGAACAAGTAGCGAAGAAGAAGCAGTTCAATCAAGAAATTAGATATAAGAATGATGACAATGTGTTGGACATGGAGGAAAAAAACAGCTATTAAACAACAATTACTATAGGTCTTGGAAAAGAATATACCGTTAAAGAACTGAATGTGATTTCAATGCCATCATATCAAACAATAATTCCACTGGCAAAATTAGAGGTCCACGGTGGTCCACGTCTAAAGCGTTCAGGTTTTAGTAGTTCGCTTGATCTCCCGGTCGCGGATTCGAATCCTGGTCTAGTCAAATGGCTACTCATGGATGTGTGTAATAGTCCGGGTTGAGAACAGAAATTGGTTGCAAATTGCGAATGCTCTCGATGGTGACTATGCAGTATAATAAACAAAAAAATCCACTGGCGAAAAATTACCACTGGACAAACCAAAAAAATACTATATATACTATATTTTATTTGATATTTACAGACATGTTTCGGGTTCTTCACCCATTATCAATGTGACTACAAATTAAAAATTACAAGTAGTTATACATTTCAGGTACATGAAATAATTTATGTTAATGTTCTTAGGTTAATTATACTATGTAAGAGGGGTGAGGTGTAATATTGAAAATCTGTAATAATGTTAACAACATTAATCTCCTCTTTGAGTGCTCTTTGGATTTCTATCACGTTATTCCCCGAGCGATACAACAAATTTTATAAGAATGGAAGATTTGAGAAGCTGAATTCAGAACAAGTTCAACGCATCTTCTGGAATTTCACAAGTACTAATTCCGTACCTCCCAGAGCGATACAACAAAATTTGTTACACAAAGGAAGATACTGAGAAGCTGAATTCACAACTAGTGGAACTATGCTGCAAGGGCAAAAAAGTCATAGGAA
>JARJDZ010000496.1:0-10700 GCA_030264555.1 Aleochara sp. GC000083
CTTCAATTTCTTTTTTCTGAACATCATCTGCTTGGATATCACTTGCTTTCCCAGCAGAGCGACCAAAGAGTCCAAAAGGTCTGTTATATCCTCCACCGTAGGAGGGTCTATCATAGGGACCCCCTGGGCCGACTAAAATACCATTTCCAGGTCCTGGAATGGGCCTACCAAGTCCAGGACGTCCAATAATACCTGTAGGACCACCTGGACCTACCAAAACGCCTTGGGGTCTTCCACCAAAACCGGGACGACCACCTGGATAAGGTCTTCCATAATTGGGACGATCGAAGATCGGTCTTTCATAAGGTCCTCCAGGTCGTGGACCTAGAGGTCGGTCAATGTTACCATAACCGATATCTCCACCATTGCTAGGTCCCACCAGGATACCATTAGCCGGGCTTTGGATGGGTCTGCTGGGTGCAGGTCCCAATTCAACTCCTCCATGTTTATTGAAGCAACAATACGATTTTCCCACGTCACAATGACCCTAAAAAATTCAAAATGTGAATTTTTTTGTGGTGAATTTAAATATGGGATAAATTTACATAGGAAATTCCTGGACTTTGACAGTTGAATTTTTCAGTGCATGAACAGGTATCAAATTGCTTGACTGGAGGTCGTCCATCTTGACCTGGATAAAAAGGTGGTCTTCCATAATCTCCACCAGGTGGAGGGAATCCTCCAGGTCCAGGTCTTTGTGGGTATAATCCTGAACCTTGAGGTCCTTGAGGAGGCAGAGGTCTCAACGGTGCTGGAAATGGAGGTCGATCGTAATCATAATCCGGTTCGAAAATCTCATATCGAGGTGACGCCTTCAAGGAATTGCTGCCAGGATCATTCTGGAGTTTGCTCGCTCGCGAATTGCCCTCCCACACCCATTTATTTTCCGCATAGGTGGCACTGACGAGGGCGAGAAGCATCAATACGGCGGCTGAAACAGGCGATAAATTTCGATGCAGTGAAATTTTCAATCAGGCGAACGGAATAAAAAATTCAAAGCGACTCTAAAGTGGTCCTGAAGGGTGTTGAACACGAACGTTTGCGGGGGAGGACAGGGTCGGAATTGGGGGGGGGGGCCTTCGTCCTGTATCCGCGGCACGTAATGACCATTCGTCGTAAAGGTTTTATGGCGTTCTTCGTCGACGTCGACGTCGTCGTCATCGTCGGTGGCTGCTTCTTGCAGATGAAATATACGAATCGTCCTACCTTGCACATATCACGTATTTGGCTCACTTCTTCGACGCTTGCTGCAATTCTTCGTCGAGTGCGCACGAACCACGAAGAATGGTCATTGCTTGAGTGATGTTTCGCCATAAACCGAGGCCCAGCGTGCACATTTACGTGCAAATACCATGCGAAATTTGTGTAAAATATCATTTAAGCCCGAACTGCATGATGACGACGATTGTGGCGACTTCTCTGGAGGATTGCCTTTCTCTGGAGGAATATGTCGAGGTTGAGATGTAAATGGACGTTCGTTTATTTTAATGAAAGACTTAGAATGCGATTAAACTTTGAAATTTAAAGTGGAAAGTTTTAATCAGAGTTTTTATTATATTTCAGGTGCATTATCTCATACTTTAACCTCTGCTTTATGAATTTTTAGACCTATACTTATAAACTTAAATGATTTCAAAAGTTGATTAAATTCTCTTTCCAACGATGTATAATTTCATATAGTTTATTTTTTGAAAACATTTGATTTTTCCAATTGAATGTCAAATTAAAATTTTATGATTTCATTGATTTGGTAATTATATAGTTGTAGATTTATACTCATAACTTATAAACTATTTTGCCAATTTTAAAAAACTCTATATTAGTATAGAGCTGATTAAATTATCTTTAAACTGATATATAACTTGATATATTTACAGTTTTGGAAATGTTAGATATTTGAGGGTGAATTTCAATTTAGAATTCTATCAATTCATTGTTTTATCAATTCTATAATTTTTGTATCTTAGCAGTAACTACATAAAAAATTTAGCAATTTTATCAACTATTACATCAAAATAAAGCTGATTAAATTCTCTTTATACTGATATATAACATGATAAATTTAACTTTTTAGAAATTTGAGTTTTTTTTAAGGAATTTCATTTAAAAATTAGATCGATTCATTCATCATTTATCTTATTTTTTGTCAAATAACTTCTAAGAAACTTTACCAACTTTGTCAACTATAACACCAAAATAAAGTCGATTAAATTATCTTTCAAACGATGTCTTACAACAATTAAACAAAAATTTGAAAACAGGACTTTTTTGCACTTTAAACTTTGTTACTATAATCAAAAAATCAGTACTCACTTGTTTGAAACATTTTTGAAACTATTTCTTGGTATTCACGATACACTCAACCAACCAACTTGCTACTTGATGGTAATTACTCAAGTCTACACTGATAACTCGTCGATTAATTACCGAATCACGATTTTAATTACTTTCTTCCATAGAGAAATGGGAGCACGTTTCCTTTCTTTCCGGTCGTTTTTACCGATTATACAACACAATCACTTTTCTTTTTGCGTTTTTCTGGGTTTATTGTTGCTGTTGTTGTTGTTTTTCAATATTTGTCGGTTGCTTGGTGAACGTGACACCGAATTTCTGTTACGTGCACTCGATATGAACTCGTGTACTTATAAGTGTAGGCTTGAAATGTCTTGTGGCTTCGATGGCAATTAGATAACTGCGAATTAATACCACTGAAGCATTTCGATTTATATACTCTTTCCTACTCTTACCATCCAAGACTCACACTAAGACTACTTAATGATAGTGATAGTTATTACCAATTATTTTCCAGTCTTGTTCGTATGATGATTGGAAATGGGGGAAGGAAGTTAGTTAATTTGGTTGTTTGTTGGGTGTAATTAATTTTAATTTTTTAGAAAATGACGAGGAAAACTATTTTAAACTATAATTTAATTTTAAGTCACTTAATTTAAAGACTTAAATTATGAATTTGAAGGACTTTAAATAATCATAATATTGGATAATTACTATACAAGAAAAGTTGAAATTAAATATGGAAAAAATACATTTTGGTAATTTTTGAATACACTGTATATATTGCTCATTAAATTTTCAACCTACACTGTTCACTCATACTTATTGTACTTATTGACACATGCGTTCAGATTTCGTCATAATTGATAAATCTGGAAATCCCATGCATATGACTTACAACAATTTAACCATCATATCTGGGTCACATAAAAGATCTGATTAATTCTTCAACAAATGACTTCTTCGACGTCCCTCAAACCCTCGCAAAATCCCATACTAAACAATAAACAAATAATTTGCCAAATTGATAGTCTAAGGTCATTAATGCAAAATATTCGGTGAAGGTCATCCTCGTGGTCATCGACTAACTAATAAGTTAGTCTGCAAATTCGTTGCTGTTTTTTTTTTGCTCATTGGGAATTTCAGCTAATGCAGTCCTCTGAAGTGGGTCAAGTTTATCGTGCCTACATGTCGTTCTCCTCTAAATAATATCATTACACGTCTAATATACAGCCAAAGCCGAAGCCGTAAAGTATGAGTGAATAAGTGCGCGCGAAGAAGTGGAAGCAAACGAAGAAGCAGGCAGAGAAGCACGAATATATTTACATTCGTACGTGGCGCGTTCAATTTGATTGTTGCAATTTGTTGTCGTCACACATACACACGCACGAAATGTGTGTAGGATGTGTTGGTGTGCGAGCAAATGTTGTTTGTAAACGTAAACGAAAGCGAAAGTGAACACGTACGAAACGTACAAACAGCGCATAAGAAACGGTTTTGTAAGTGGTCGGATCGTGCAACGAAGGAACAAACGTACGATCATCATGCCAGCCTAAATGAGAAATGATGCTAAATTAATTTTCCTTCCAAATGAAATAACATGGAAAGATGCAGGGAGTGCTTCCAGAAATTCTTTTTGGTTCAACATTCAAGAAAGGAATTTTAAGGAAAATCGCATATTTTTGCAAAAAAATTTAAATTCTACTTGAAGACTAATAAATTCTCTTTAAAATGATACAAAATTTAATAAAATTATCTTTGAAAAAAGTTGTGTAATTGCTCCATCAATATTATCATTCTTTTTAATATTGTACAATATATTTTTCCTATGAAATGAGATTTTTCGCTATATTGCAAAAACTTAACATTTTCCTAATATGGTCTAAAGTTTATTTTGTTGGCAATGAAATTACCTTTCTGAAAATATAATATTATCTAAGATTTTTTTTATAATTATTGAAAATTTCGTATCACTTGAAATAATTTTGATTGTTGTTCAAAAGTTCAAAAGTTTTTATTTTGTAAATATTTAAAAAATTATCCAACATTTTTCAGATTAGTAAACGACTTTAAATAGCTTATAAAATTCTCTTTCAAATTCTCTATAACATTATTGGATTATCTTCTCAGAAATATAAATAATTTATTCTTGAAATGAAGCAAAACGAACTGAAAAGTAAAAAATATTTGCGCATTTTATCAAATTAATATCAATTCATTTCTGTTGAAGTAAACCAACAGGAGGTGGAAATTCAGGAAAAGTATTTCCGGGAAGATGTAGAGAATTGAATTTTCATGAAAATCCAATAAAGTACTCAGTTTTTCCCGGAGTGCAACAATGCGAATCGCTGAAAAACTTTTATGGTTGAATGCATTCATTTATTCGCCTCGATTTTCATTCAATCATTGAATTGATTGGCAATTATTATTGATTTCATTATCAATTCTCATTAATTAGTAGATTTTATTAATTAAAAAGTATCAGAAAGTATACTCCAGATGAAAAATAACGCTTAATTCTCTGACTTTAAAATCATCGAACTTAATTTTTTACTTTCAGTTTGGAAATAAATTACTTCTTGCATCAATTACTTGACTGAGTTTAATTAATTAATTCCTCTAATTAATTTCCGCGAATTGAAACTCGAATTTATAGCTCTGGGCGAATTTTTCCAAGCGTTTATTTTTATCACAACGTTGAGTTAATTAATTCTCGCTTGTTGAGCAAGTTCAACTGAAACTTAAACATTTGGAAACAAAAAAGTTGGGAATTGTATCGTGGAAAACTGCAATATCTGCAATGGTTCAAGTACAAGAAAACTTTTAAGTAGTTTAAGGATATTTCAATATATTTCCGGTTTAAGAGTTTTAAATTGCTATTTGTTTCTGTTTTTATTTTCAGGTTATGGACATATTGCGCCAAAAACAACATGGGGGAAAGTCGTCACTATATTTTATGCCATTTTGGGGATTCCCTTAATGTTGCTTTGCCTGTCTAATATTGGTGACATCATGGCTACTTCCTTCCGGTTTCTGTATTGGAAAGTTTGCTGTTATGTTTGCACGAAGAAACCGAAGAAGAGTCGAAGAAGTCGGTCTACACGTGGAACCGTACGTCACTCCAGGTAAAAACAAAAAGAAACTGATAATTTTCTGAAAAAATGATTCCAGAATTTTCTCAGAACACTTAAAAAAATTCCTAGTGAATTTCATCAAAAAATATATGAAATTTTCTGATGAAAAATTCCAGAAACTCTTTACGAATTATTTGCAGAATTTTCAAACGTAATTTTTCAATTTTGACCAGAGCCTCATCAATAAAACGTCCAGTACGAAACTCAACCCGTTCTGCAGACAGTGCATTCGACTCCTCATATTCTGACACCGAACTTCGAGTCTACGATGACCATCAGATGAGACTCAACCATTACAAACGAGGTCAAAGTCTTCCCCGGATGAAACTCTCCCAACCCGATGAAGAATTCAACAGCAGCTTCCGGAGCAGTGCTGCCTCCTCGAGTTCACGTCCCCAGCAAGCACGTGGTGGATCCCTGGATCGCAGAAAATTCCAGAGGAACAACCTCATTGATCCCACTGTAATGAGCAGCATCAAAATCGTCACGAATCGTTACGTTGTCGACGAGAGCGAACTTCAAGGACATCTCCCAGGGATCACCTACGAAGAACGCCGGCAGAAAATTCTGGAATCCGGACGAATGGCACCTACGAAAAAGGATCCACGATCTAGAGCTGGTAGAAGGAGGTATCCTGATGAGGAGTTCTTCGCTGAAGATGGCGATGACCTGGAGGGACGTCCTTCGAATTTAAGGAGTAATTCAATACCTCCGAATGCTCGGAATACTTTGGAGGTCCCTCGGGAATCATCTCCGACGAGTTCTTCTATCCGGGATGATGAGCAACGTCAGCGTAGACGTCGACGTAAGTCTTAACTTGTTTTCTCAATGATTTTTTGATCATGAAGTTTTCTAGGAGAGATTTTGTGATATTTTTGATTTTCCAGAAAATTATTCAAGTCCTAAAATCATGTCGCCTTTGGGTTATGGTCATACGACAAAATACCTGGATAACGAATCGGATTTTGACAACTATTCTGATGGAGGATATGACGCAATGAGGAATCATACAAAACCAGTACCAATTTGGTTATGTGTCTTTTTGGTCATCAGTTACATTTTCGCCGGGATGTTTCTCTTCAGTTACTGGGAAGAGTGGGAATACCTGGATGCAGCTTACTTTTGCTTCATTACTCTGACAACCATAGGATTTGGAGATTTCGTTCCAGCAAAACGTGTCAAAAATGAAGAGTTCAAAAAGAATATAGCATTCTGTTCCTTGTATCTTCTTTTCGGGATCGCCCTCCTTGCAATGAGCTTCAACCTGGTCCAGGAAGAGGTCATCGCGAATGTGAAACGTGTCGCAAAATCTCTGGGAATCATCAAAAGCGAAGAGGAAGAGGAGGAAGAAGACGATTAAATTCTGGAAAAATTCTGTGAAAATTCAATTAGTATTATGTTATATTCTGTGACTCTTGTATGTGCCTCTTCTAAATGTAATAAATTGTTTGGGATTCTGTGTATGTTTCTGGGTCGCTTTCTGGGATGACATCCTCGAAGGAGGAGGAGGAGTCAGGATAATTACATTCGTTACCGGTCGTTACTGGTCGGTTACACGGGCGTATTGTCCTCATTATGTGTATGACTATCGATGGTGCGTCCAATATATCATCATCAGGACCATTCATGCCCACGTCCCTTAATTTCCACCCACCATGACATTCCTCGTCCTCTGGTTCCTCCACAGTTGGTCCTGGATGTCCTGGATGGGCATTTGGCATGGATGGAGGTGTATGGATTGTTGGGACGAAATGGGGAGGATTGGGGATAACTGGCGTGTTGAGTGGGACGTCTCGTTGTGTATGCATAAATGAGCGGCGCGGGATATTGGGATGAATTGGGACGCCAGCCAGTGTAACGTTTGTTTATGACTTCGCCGTACATCAAAGCCATTAATCACGATTATTAATCACCAATCATCGAGTGGATAACGAGCGTTGCACCGCTTGTTCTCGGCCAGGCGTATGGTGCTGACCCCTCGTGATAGTCCTGTTATCCTGGACGCGAACAGGGATAATACTTTTATGATATTATCACGTTTTTACTATGGAACAAATTTCCTTATATCTTTGAAAATAATAATGATATTGAGATGATTCAAAAAGGTTGTTGAAGTTTATTAAATTACCTTTCAAAATTATCTTGAAAGTTGTTGTCGAATATTCGAGAAATCGTCAAATTTTTATTCGAAAATGAGTCAATTTAGTTTTAGAAATTACATAAAATTACATAATTTTTGTTTGCTTTTTGAAAGCCGTATATTTTTTAAACATTTTATTCGATTGGAGCTAAGATTTTATCATATTATAGAACATTTCGAGTACTTTTCAAAAATGTATAACATGATGCACTTTTCTTTTGGGAAAGCTGAGAAATGTAACCTCAAAAAAAAAGAAGATCAATGTGAACGAGAAATTTTCATTTATGAGTGTCATTTTTAATCATATCATATCTCAAAAACTATTGGGCCGATTTGAAAGATTTTTGCAGAATTTTGTAGATATTTTATAGTATTTGAAAAAAGCCTTAGTGATTTGAAGAGAAAAATCTAAAAAATACCTGATTTTTTTCATTAAATTATTAGTTAAATATAATATTTTTTTTATAAATGTAAACGATTATATCTTTGAAATGCTTAAGGCAATTGATACTAAATTTTTTAGAATTATAGAACTAAAAGAGCACTTTTCAAAAATATATACTATGGTATATATTTGTCTCGGAAAAATTAAGATATTTTGTCTTAAAATTGAAAAATCAAACAAATTATGTATTTTTGAGAAATCAAATTTTCTCTAAAAAAATCATATCTCTAAAACTTCCTGACCGATTTAAGAAACTAAAATAACATTTTATAGATAATTTATAAAAGAAATGATATATTAAATTTAATCATAAATAAACTTTTGATAAATAAAAAATTATTGCTTTTAAATATCGAAAAAATTCACTCTATAGAATGTTGACTTCTTTTGTTTTTAAATTCTAATATTATTTTGATGTGTATCACGATTAAAACCAAATTTTGGAATTTTATAGAACAAATTGTTCACTTTTCAAAAATATATAACATGATATACTTTTATTTAAGCACAGATGAAGAAATTAGTCTAAAACTTGAAAAAGAAAATTTTCTATTCAAATCAAAATTCTTCGATTAATGCGTTATTATTAACATATTTTAGACATTATCCTGGAATCCTTGGAATCCCTCTATGCTTATATCCTTCTCCCACCACAAAGACATCTTCGTATACCCTCATTTTATTTCCGTTACAGTCGAGGCATTCAATTTTTTGCATTTTTCATGTGTAGGCTTTCCATTCAATCGCAAATGTATCCGTCTTCTGTCTTCCATCCAGAATCTGGAATCTTCCAGGACTGACTTGTCGACATTCCCTCCCACTCCTCCTCCTCCTCGGCTACTTCCTTTTTTTTCGAACCTTTAGTCCTCTCGACTTTTCATTTCGACCACGCACATCGGCATTCGTTACATTCGCCCAGGACTCGAGTCAGGACTCGAGTCGGGACTCTTCCAGCTAACAATGTTCGGCTGAAAGGCACGTTCCCTGCTGATTTTTCTTGTCTCGGCCGTGTACGTCGTCGATTTTATGTTGGTTTTTACCATAAAATGCCAATCGGCGAAGACAAACGGCATTGATCTATGGCCTCTTTTCGCATCCATTCGAGCTTTTCGGCATTGTTTCACATACGTCCTGGGATAAATGCTAATCGCAACAGGCACGAAAGTAAAACAACAGCGGGATAAACGATGGGAAAACCAGGAGGGAGATTTAAAGGATTGAAGTTAACGTACAGGTCGGCGTAATCGCATTTGGGGAAAATGTTTGGAAATTATATTATCCTGCTTTATTTTTGGAACACTATTTTAGATCAATGTTCGTTGATTATTATCGATCCAGTTTGGATCGATGCAAATATAAATATACATCGTATAATTCGTTTTTACGACTTTGCACTCGTTTCATGCATGATTTATGCAAATATTTATGAGTTTATTGCAAATTTAGTCAGTAAGATCACATTAATAATTCAACTTAATTATGTTTGAATTATCAAATAAAATTTGGCAAGAAAACTTTTAGACGAATGAAAAATCAAAGGAAAATAATCAATCCAATGATTTCCAAACAATAGGATAAAATCAGAATAGAATGGATCAAATTGAATAAACTCCGAATTTATTTGTTTATCTGTCAGTCCATTAGAAAGGATAATAAATAAACGAAGTAAGTTCTTCATCCACTCCATTAACATCCATTAGTTGTCATTATCCTAGAAGCAATTTCTGATAAGACAAACAAAACCTCTAATTAATAATTCCTCTAAAGATTCAATCTTAACAGAAACATTTTAATGATTTCATTTATCATTTATCGTCTGAAATAATGAGGATCCCAAAAATAAATCGCATATTATTTTCGACAATATGCCACTCATAATATTATCTTTCGCCAGTAGACAACGAGCGTCTATTTAGCGTTTAACATTTTACAACTTTTACTGCGTTTTGTTCGCGTTCCAATTCTATTTATTAATGTGTCTAATAGCACAAAGTCGGTTCTCTTGTGCAGCGAGCATAAAAATAAAACGCGAAGCGAAAAGAAACGAGAGACGCTGAAATAAACAAAAAAAAAATGTAATAATAAAATAAAAATGATTCATATCGAGTCCATGGAGGAATTATGAAATGGGAAAATCGGCCAGGACGAAAAGTCAGGATGTTGTTTGTTGTGTGTGACAAAAATATGACACACCACGCAAATAACTAATAAGTCTGGACCTATTCTTACATCCATCAAGGCTAAATTTAGCGCACATTAAATTCTACAGGGTGATTCCTTAATGAATCCTGTTTTTCACGTTGAGTGTGATTTCGAGTTTATTTACAACGTGGAAAACGATTTTTGTGTTTATAATCGCATTGGAAATGAAGCTACCTTTGTATATTACCAAATATGAGGGTTGTTCCAAAATTTTGAAGATGAAACTCCCAAAAATGATTTTCCAAAAAAGAGTTTCTGATATCAAATGATTAACACTTTTCTTGATTAGTAAATACTCATTTCTGATTTGATTTCATATAAAACATAATTTAATTGATTTAATAATATGTAAATTTTTCAATTAAAAATTCCCCAAATAATTTTTCTCCGAATTTTTGTTAAACCTTGGTATAATTAACCAGACCTGGTATAATTTTAGACATTGATACACTTTAATAAACTCGTACGAATCTGGGCACGTGTCAAG
>JARJDZ010000497.1:0-14141 GCA_030264555.1 Aleochara sp. GC000083
AGGTTTCTGTGATCCCCAGGTATCGTCTGACGGCTTCAAGGATCCTTCACCTGCCCAGATGCCGTGTTGTGTCCATAACGTTCCAGTCGTCAGTTGGTCGTTGCCATCATAGGGTTGTTGTAAGTCTTGGTTAGTTAGGTCGTGTCCATTCGGGTTGTAAGTCTTTTGCTTTTTTCATTTTAAATTTTGCACTTTCAAATACTTGTTATTTCTGTAATTGTCATTTCTAACTTTAGAATAATCGATAATAATAAACATTTGTCAGGTTCACACCATAGTTTTACAAAATTTGAATCCAAACCCAGTGTTTTCCAATCAAAAGAGCTAAATTAAACAAATCTGAAGGAAACTATTACGCCTAGAGAAAAACCAATTTCAGATTCGAAATCAGAACACCCAAATTAGTTCCCCACACCATGCAAACACCATCTAACCAAAATTGGAACCTGTGGAACCGAACATCCGAAGGTGGTGCCATTTAATTTGCAATCATTTCTGATCTACGCGAGCACAATTACAGTTACCGTGTACGTTCGAATGGCGTTTCATTTCGGCGTCATTGAAAAAAATTAACTTCGTGACCGGCATTGTTGTCGACAATGACAACGCCGCCTCCGCCGCCTCCGCAGCACTCTTATTCTACCGAATCTCTTCGCATTTATTCGCCTGCCGCCTCCATCGTGTGCGTTCATTGCTTTGTACGCTGACGACGGCTCCATGCTTCGTTCGTCGGTTCATTTTGGTAGATCTTTGGTGATTGAACTTGATCCCCTTGCCAGGGATCAAATGACTGTCATCGGCGGCGGCGACGGTGGCGGTTAAAACCTCCCTGGAGCCTGGCATTGTTGTGTCGCATCCCCAAGCACAATGCCAAATCTTTCACGATTCATGCGCGGCAAAGACTCGGTAAAACTCCCCAAAGCTCCGCAATGGACGCCAAATATAAACAAAATCCCCGGTTATTTCATGGATACAAAAAATATAAACATTTTCGCATATATCTTCCTTGTGAAATTTCGGCGGGAGGGAATAATCAAAAATAATTGTGCAACTTGGACGCGAAGAAAGTTTTCATGGTCTAATACTTTCGGTGCTTCCTGCATGGATAAATACACTTCGCAGATAAATTAATTAGCGTCGTGGGGGCGGTCGAGAAGGGTGCATGGACGGATGCGAAACGAAACATGAACCTGCTTAGCATTCAAAGAAAACTTGGCACAGGCCTTTAAAAACTTTTAATTGCATCAGTTCGTAAAATCGTGCAATGGACGTTCTTTTTTGTGTACGACGGGGGCGGCTTAACTTGCATACTTTTACTCTTTGCTTACCTTCACAGTCATCACTTTTCCAGACATCTATCCATTTGCAAACTGACAAATTTTCACATTTTCACTGAATTTGTACTTCTCTGAAATTTATTCGAAATGATGAAAGGTACATCAAGTTTGAGGAAGGAAAAGTGATATTTTCCAAGTGGAAATTAATGAGTTAATTACACCAATTTCTAGGAAATTTAATTAGCTTTGATGTGGTGTATAACATTTTGTATTTGCTTATAAACTTTGTCAAATAATTTACAAAGTTTAAAAAACAACTTTATTCAGTTACAGATAATGAACAAAATTATGTGATTTTCCAAAAGGAAAAGAACTGATTTGCCATTGCCGAATTTGGAAAATTGATAGACTACTTGAAAGAAAATTTTATCACCTACAAAATGGTTTATACAGTTTTTTGGTAACCACAAAGGTTTTTCAAAAAATCGCCAAAATATTATAGAATTCACAGTATAAAATTTTTCATTATAATTGCTATTTAATAATCTGAATTTATCAGTCAATAACTTGATTATCAAATATGATATTTGGGGTTTCCTATACATCGTTAGAAAGAGAATTTAATTGTCTTTAAAATGCACTATACATTTTTAGAGTAGATACACTTTTAGGCGGATAAAAAAAATAAAATGTATTAAAAATCATCCACACAAATAATAAAATTAAGTCTGAAATTCTATGAGTAAAACTGATACTTTCCTCTGGACTAATTTACAATTATTATACAACAAATAAAAGCTAATTTTATCAGTTATAAGATCATGCTAAAGAAATTTTAATTGGCCAAGTAGTTTTTGCAAAAATGGTTAAAACGTAAATACTTGAACTTTCTGCGAAATTTAAAACAGATTTGCAATTCCACGAACAAGTCTCAAATTTCCCTCAACTGAGCAAGTTCTTAGACAAACGATCAACTATAAGTAGTGTTGTTAATTATGGAACAATTATGGTAATTAATTTTGCATAAAGTGCATGGCAGGGCGCAAAAGAAAAATAATGGCGCGCGCGCACAAGGGCACAAAAGGGACGGGCGCGTTAAGTGTGCATAATGGAAATCATTGTATTTCATGGTGAAATGTTGCCTCGTTGCGGCTAATGACTGGAACTTAAACATTAGCACATAATGAGTTTACATAGCAAATCGTTACACTCTTGGGAGATTCGCTTGCTTGCTGAAACCGAGCTGGGACGCAGAGGGACGCAATAAAATGCTTTAAATGCTTCGATTTTAATGTAAATGCTCTATGAATATTCCACTGCATGAACCTCTTCCATCCAGGAATTTCTCCCCGTTTTTTTCGGGGAATGAACATGATACCAGACCGAAGAGAAAAATGAAACGAAAAATGGCTCGGTGCTCCAGGAATTGAAGCAGAATGTATGCACTTGCACGACGCAAATACCGAAAACAAAAGAGTTTGAAATATGGAACGGTAGTAAATGTGCTGCATTTATGTATGAGTTGTGTAAAATTTTATGAGCTACTGTAACTCAATGTATCGATCTAAATCGGTATTATCGATTTATGACACCAGAAATACCTAGTGACCCAAATTGGAAATCTGCAAGAATTTAAAAAAAGTTTACTTCAACAATTCTTAAGTTGACTCGGATGGGAAAATGCTATAAAATGTATTTGGAGCAGTAAACAAAATAAACAACAACTGTAACCAACCAAAAAAAAACAAAATATTACTCTTGGAAAAGAATTTATAAAGAGGAAATTTCCCCCCAAACTTTTCGGCTATTGCGATTTCAAAGTATAAAGGACGCTTCTTGTGCAACAATCGCAAACATATGAAGAATACGACGCTGGGGAAGAAAGAATGGCCGGAAGAGGAAGACGGGAATAGACGGCATGGAAAAGGGTTCGACCCCTTTTCCATCCAGGGGAAACGGCATTAATATATTTACGGAAATATGGAAGGAAATAAGCGGGAAATAGCTCTGTCTTTGCTCGTTGCAATCATCGCACCATCTTTGTGTGTTGTTCGTTCCCTTCTCTTCCTGGTTTCTCCTGATTCCAGAGAGGAAATCATATTTTTTCGTTTCGGTTCTGAATGGGATTGTTTTCATTGTTTATTATTAATTTGCTTTCTATAAAAACACCAAATAAATCATATTTTATTTATTTATTTACTATATAGCTGTCGAACAAGTCGGTTTTTTTAACTTTTTAAAAACTGATGGAAAGATTAATTCAATGTGGTTTAACGAAACTTAGAAATTGTCGTTTCAATCATCCAAATCGGTTCAGTAGTTTTCGAGATATGAAGAAACGTTCCATTCGAAATTGCCGCCCCCGAAAGATTTACAAGGCTCCCACCGCAAAAATAGTTATCCTTTAACCCTTTTATATATTTGAACCAATATTCGAATAAGTAATCAAAATTCCTTGCAAATTTTTAAAGGGTTTCCTTTTATTTCATTTTAAATTGCCGCCCCCAATCTTTATGGGGGCAGTAGACGTCTTATTTCCACTCATTGTACTCATACATTACTAATATGTTTATCAATACTTGAAAAAATTGTTTTCTGAAAAAACTTATTTTTAATATACAATTTTCTGTCTATTTTCTGCCGCCCCCCTAAAATTTGGAGCTATGCCACCCCTGATACACTTTGCATCTTGCCTTATTTAATGTGTATACCAAATTGGATCAACATTGAATAAAAATTTCTACAAAATTTCTTAGATTTTTTAATTTTAGTCATCAGTAAACTGCCACCCCCGGTCATGATAGAATGCCTACACCCCCAATATTTCAATCATCTTGATATTACTAGCTTATATTCCAAATTTGGTGAAAATCGGCCGAGCCGTTTTCGAGAAAACCCAATGCAAATTATGAAGAATTAATTATTATCATATATAAACATTAATAATTTATGAACAAATTGATTCCCAATGTTGTAAACCTCTAAATATGTCCACGAACTTATAATAAACAAACCCTGAAAATTTGGAATCATTCGGATTATTCGTTTAGGAGATATTAATGAAAATGTGATAAGAAAAATAGCTTATTTCGAATCAAATCGAATTTTTCGTGCCGCTTAAGGTGGTTGCTAAGGAAGGCTGAACTCGAGGTTTTTAACCTTAGCAACAGCAATGTAAATCAAATGAGAGCCGCCATCATGGATTTCCGAGGGCATATCTCCGGTTTTAAGTTATTTGGTTAGAATTTTGCCAATGTAAATTCCCATAAGGATTGTTTTTCGTTCTAACTCAAAAACTACTGGACCGATTTTGATGATAAAAAAAGCATTTTAAAGAGCATGACTTGCGCTTTGACTTCAAAGTAATGAAATTTCCAAAAACATTATAATATTTAATTAATAAATTAATTAAATTTTTAAAGCGACTTTTTAATGTTCTTCAACTAACTCAAGTAGCTATAACTTTTAAACTAATGAAGATATCGACTTGATTTTTTCACAGTTTAAAAGATAATGAACTATACTTTATATTTCTTGAATTTCAGTTAAATAGGAATAATTTTAAATACCCATTTTATTCTACAAATAATTTTTTAATGTAATTCTCACACGTAAGTTTCTATTTTAAAAACAAAATAAGATATTTGCAATATTTTAATCATGATTTATTCCATTTTACTAACATTTTAAACGTGTATCATAAATATATCATAAATAACCATGGATAATTAAATTTTCAGTACTTAAACATGAAAAATAATTTTTTGCTACTTCATAACTTTGTGATATAACATGATGGTAATAATTACGCGTTTAGTTTATGAAACGTGCAGACTTCTTTTGCTTCAGGTAGACTTCTTAGAAACTAGTTACGCATATGCCTTGAGGCAACATTTTTCCTGAAAATTTTCTTCTTCGTTTTGCGCGAAAGAATCAGCAACTTGTGCGCTGGTCGTTTGGATAAAACAAAAGCGGGCTACACAAACGCGAAAAAAACGCACCAAGCAAGGAGTTTGTGCGGGACTGAGACTTGAGGAAAATTTTAATTACGTTGCGAAGACCTCAGCCTCTTTTGCCGCCCCCACCTCATCCAGGATAGAAACTACCTGGTATAATAAGTACTCGCAGCTAGAAGTTTTGCGAATGCTACTTGTCCTCACCTGGACGCGTTAGTGCAGGCAAAAAAGGAGGACAAAAAATGTCGGAGAAACTCCAGGAACTCCCGGAAGTTGTTGTTTCATTATAACGATGTAATATATTTCCATAGCGGTCGCAAGGTGAAATTTGTTCACCGCACTAGAAACACTAGAAGAACGCGTTCTTCAGTGAGGAAAAAGGACACGAAGGCTCGAGATTATTAGTTGGGACATCCTCGAGTATCCTGGACGGGACGGGAGAGATAAACAGGATATGTATTTGTTATGGGGGATGAGAGGGAGATGTGTAATCTGGAAAGTTTAGCACTTCAATTGCAATTAAAGTTTGGAAGTTTATTTATATTTTAGTCCATGTAGAAATTCATGTTTTCATCATTTCATTTCTGGAGAGGGTTTTCCCCATTAAAAATGAAATCCAGGATATATCTTCAGAATCCAATACATGATTCTGAAGATCAGATTTGAGAGTTGGATGGTAAAAACAAAAATTTCTTCTTTTTTTTTTCTCTTTGTAATTATTTGATGAATTTCTCAATTCTCAGCTTGCAAATTTCTATACCCCCACTCCTCGCCTCAATTTCATTTTACCATCCTGATAACAAATCGCAATGTGAGTCAGTTATCAACCTTCCTCTACCCGGAAGATATGATGAATATTGATGATGCGGACTTTCATGATTTTTAATTGCATTAATAATACCCGAATATAATGACATTAAAAACGGTGACGATAAAGATCTCCCAGTCTCTGCAGGGATCATCCAACAGGGATGGGGGAATATGCGCGTGATAAAGTGATAAAGGGGCGGCGTACGTCGCGCATAAAAGCCCCATGGAGTTTCGGGAGATGAAGAATTAGATTATGTTTTTTTTTCACTTCTCGTCGTTGTCGTCGTCGTCTGATATTGTCGACGTTGTCCGTATTGTCCTCTGCCACCCCCAACGCCACCCCCGACGCCGCCACCATTACTTACTGAATGCGCTCTTCATTGATTTAAGATTTGGGGGCCCGAATCCGGAGGACAACAGGGAGCATATGCTCGCGTCCCGAAAATGTGACACCCAACAGAAATGCATTCGTTCTTCTTCGGGGGCGGTGTTTGTGCATTTATCCAGGTCTTTCATGCGCGACGTGGGGGATGTTTATGTCACTTTGACATCACCCAAACCCCAGCGAATCTGATGGTTATTGTACATGCATATATTGCTATTGGAAGAAGCGTGAAAGTGAAACTGGAAATGAAACGCTATAAATTAATTAAGGGTTGACTATTATTACGTCTGGGCCGCCCCTCAAATGGTTCATGAACCCCAATATGAGCATGTCTATTGTGACTTTTCGATATTGTAGTCTTAAAATCCAGTTCAATCTCTAGGGGGAAAATTGAAATCTTTGATTCTTCGTTTGGTTCTTTTGCTTTCATTGGTCCCATTTGTTTCTTTGGTTCTTAGGGCTGAAATTTTGGGTACATCCATTAAGAGACGAATCAATCAAGAGTGGTCCCATTCAAAAACTTCTGTAATTATCCATTTTAAAGTTGATTAAATCCCCTTTTAGATGTTTCTGAAGTTTCTTTGGAAACTTGACTTTTCGGATGTCAAACTTGATTAATTTTTCTAAAAACCATTTGGGTATCCAAATTCAAGGTACCATTAGCAAAACCATCAATCCATTTGACTCATTCAAAATTTTAGGACCCTCACAAATTTTCTTTCAGCAGCTCAAGAAAAAAACTGTGATCTTTGATTCTTCGATTCTTTTGCTTTCATTAGTCCCATTTATATCTTTGGTTCTTAGGGCTGAAATTTGTCTTGTCTAAAATTTTGGGCTCATTCTTTAAAAAACGAATCAATTAAGAGTGATCCCATTCAAAACTCACTAATTGTAACTATCCATTTTAAAATTGACCCTTTTGGCTGTATCTAAAGAAGTTTCTTTGGAATTTGGACTTTTCAAACTTGATTTCTTTTTCTAAACATCCCATTTGTGTATCCAAATTGAGGTACCATTAGGAAAACGATCAATCTCATTTCACTCATTCAAAATTTGGGATCCTCTCAAATTTACAGCTCAAGAAACAATAATCAAAAGTACCGCTCCTAACTTTCCAATTATTGCACCACCTCCGGGTGTAAAATGGTCCTACAACCAAAACGGGGGGCGGCGAATGAGTGTGTAAACTATTAATCTATCCCTTCTAGCGTACATAATCGACTTTGGTGCTTGCAGTCACGTTTTTCATTACCAACGCTACAAATTCCACTCGAACGAACGAAGTCCCTTCCAGAGAAAGAAACAGCTCCTCCTGGAGCGATCCTCTCTTCTCCATCCAGCAGCGATAACTTTAACATTTTCTATTAGCCCAAAACTACCACATTGCTGTGTGAATCCGATTAAACTACTTCTTCGGGCAATTGCCCTCAAGCTTTTTTCCACCTTCTCACAGGGGGGATTAATTCGTCCCATTTGTTGTAATACCCACTATAAGCGCAACTATTTATGCCGCCCCTCCGAGACGGTATAAGTGGCAAACATGTTTTTGTCTTCTTCGCCATCCGCGACGGCCGAATAAGATTCAGTGAAACAAATTGCCGGAATTTATTTCGCTTAGCCGTGCAAGACGCGAGGAATAGCAATGATGGGATGATGATAATGAAGTCTGGAATTTACAACACGCAAATTTGGGCGTTTTTCACGAGCGGGTAACGAATGATGGCGCCTCTCACTCTCCATTTCTTCAAATGTAATTTTATTTGCTGCCTTCCACCGCCCCCGTCATCCTCTTGGATCCCCGTTGCTTGGTGTTTGCAACATTCAGAGCTGGAATTTCTTCGCCTCCCCCGAAAGTCATAAACACCGCGAACACCGATCTTCCGCCATGGCTGTTATTAATTTTGCGCTTCTTCTTGTTGTTCTTGCAGGCGAATGTCGGGCTGCATTGGGCATGGAAGAGGGCCGCATTCCGGACCATGCCATCACGGCCAGCTCTTCCTACGAGGCGAAATCCGTGGGCCCGCAGAATGCAAGGTAAGAATTAATATAAAGATTATTTGATGGTTTAGCGCATCGAATGAATGCGATTCGAAATTAAATTCAAAGCCATCAACCGAGACGCTTCCAGAGGGATATCTTTTATGTGCAGCGCATATTTAGATTTATGAAGCATGAAAATAACCACCAGAAGCCAACTACCAACAACATTCCAGTTCCTCCCACTGGGAAACCTTTCTTCTAGCTATTTCTACAAGAGATGGGATATTTCCAGGAGGTGGAATTTCTTCCTTGCTGAATATCAAACCAATCAGCATTTCTAAAAATATTCCAGGTGGATATTGATACCAGAATCATCTTCTAGAGGTCACCTTGAAATGACTATCTTTGAACCTAGAATCTAACTATTTCTAAGAAGTAATGGAATGAAATATAAAAATAGGACCAGTTTTTCTTCAAATTGAAACTCATTTGAGTACAAATCCAAACCTGGAACTTTCTGGAACATTCCGAAAGTCCAGTATGGACCATTAGTTGCAGTTAGTATTTCGGAACGACGTTAATGTCCTTTCGGTTTAGGGACACATGCGGGCACATTCCAGAAGGCAGTAACAACAACCCCCAACCTTTCGGACATTAGGGAACCTCACATCGCCTTTTGGACCAGTCCCGACCACGAACCACCATCATAGCCAACGAATTACAGAACTCGAGTTTAATTGACCAGACTATATTCATCGGCTGCATTATCTGCTTATAGTTATGATCTTCCCCGGGAATTTTTGCAGCTCCATGTATCAAGGGTTTTGCACCCTTGATCAACAATGAAGCAGCAAACCAGAGGAGCAAAAAGCGAACCGTCTGGTCTTGGTTCGAGGTACATTTGCCTGGGACTAGTCATAATATTAGTTTTTCCTGGATGTCCTGGAGGTGAAATAATATTTTGAACCCAGCGAACAAATTCAATGCATTGCAGCCCACATATTGCCCGCATCCCGGGGAACATGGATGTAGAAGGGCAAGATCCCTCGAGGGCGTTCAAATTTAATTAACAAACGGTAACCGTAACATTCGCCGTGCACGTCGACGTCGAGTGTTTGTTTGTCAGGTATGATACAATAACTGTGCGTTGAAGGCAAGTTACTTCTCTCCATGTCTGTCTGTTGTCGACATCCTTCCTTCTTTCCGGTGCGCGAGCACTACTCGTCCTCGAGATGCTGCAGCAACGACCCTTTTGTGCCCATGATGGCTACCATCGAGGATGATGGCTCGACGGGAAGGCATAAAATTAATAATGAGCCATCGTAAGTACCTCCGGACTGCATCTATGTTTAATTAACACGTACGTATGGTGGGACGCATCATCCACACTTCCGCCAATGCCGCCCCCACATCGTATGTCGCGTTGGAGATCCTCCATGGGTAGCAAAGTGTTTAACTGACTTTCAACGCCTAAGAGCTATATGAGCCCCCTCATACTGGATGTCTGCACAAATCTGAAACATTCCAAGAGCTTCGATGGTTGGTTGAATAAAGGGATGGTTTGGGTGATATGCGATACGAACATCAAGTGGATGTATATTTGTTGTAACGCTTTCAAGGTGGAACTTTTTGGGGACGAGTAGATGCGATGAGCAATGCAATGGGGCGGAAGTCCTGGTCTTTAATTTGCAAATGGAGTGCTGCTAACGTGGTTAGACACGGTTTTAAGTGAGTGTCCGAACCGTCTGGATGATCAAAGCGATTTTCGTCTGCAGCTTTCCTTCCTACAGCTTGTTGATGCGAGGATATCCTTCACAAATCCTCCTGCTGTTTCCATTCTCTTGCTTGGAGCTATTTTTTGAACCAACAGGTTTTGTTCGAGCCATAGATTATTTGAAACATTGTTTTCAATCATCTATAATATCAGTCCTCTTAAGATTATACTGGTAGTAAAATTCAAGCTGATATCTTTTTTTGAAGAACCAAAGAAGTTTTCGAGCACTCATTATGGAAGTGACTTTGAAGATACAATTAGCTTTAATTCTTTGTGGTATCATTGGTATCATTGACCTTCTTCATTATTGCATCTTAAAATTATCATTGTGGCATTGATTGATATCATTTGCAAATAGTATTGCAAATTAGAAAATTCCATGGGTTAGTTTTCTGCATCTAATTTTTTGCTACTTCTATGTTCTGGAATCATCCAGGATGTATTTTGCAATTCTTTGCAAAAATTACTATGGTAAACTTTCTTTGATTGAAAAATTGCAGAATTTGATATGGATACATAATAGCTTGTTGAGTAATGAACTAATAGCAAGCATAATATATGCATTTTAACTCTTGTTGAATGTTGAAGCATCCATGGTAAAGCACACTCAAACACCATGAAACTCATGGTTCCACATACTGAGTTGACTCTAGAGTCTGCAACTCGCAAGTGAAGACTCCTTCGGTGTGCTGCGAATGTAGAATAAATATCAAGCACGAAATGATTTATTTACCGTATAAATATAACGTATGAAGCATTCCTGCTATTCGTGTGTTGTTGCGCCATTCCGCAACTGCCATAAGGGGTTGAATAATGGACTCGTTCCAGAAACTGCAGAGCTTACATTGTGCTGCAGCAACACTACACCTACGCCGATACGATTGTAGCTATCTCTGGAGGCTGCAGACCCTTTAAAGTATACGCACCAGCCACGTATGCTCGAATGCGAAATGTTTGCACAATTCTGCATAAATATTTTTGCTCGATCGATGAAGGGGGAGCAGATAAAGACATGTGCAACAATGTACCATCAGCGATACGAGTAAATATACGCTATTGTTTCATAATTTAATTATCCTAACTAGACAAATATGAATTAGAAAGCCAGAATTCCAAAATTCACTCCAGGTTTCTATTTAGGTGATGTTTGGTTAATGACCAGCCACCAGCTTGGGCTTTTGTAGCTGGTGGTGGTTCTGTTTGTGGAGTGGAGTGAAAGCTTTCATGTGCGATTCGGAGCGCGTTACTTTTAATTTTTTTCGCGCGTGCTAATGGCCATGGATTAACGACTTGCTGGTGCTCGGGAATTTTGCACGTTCATATTTGTTGGTTTATGCCGCCCCCCGTGGAAATTCGTACGTGGGCGGCATGCGCGCCTCGAAACGTGCAGCAACCATTTCTGCAAATGCGGTCGGGATTCGTTTACGCTTACATTTGCTTACATTTTGCCATTTGGCTTTTGTTGTTGTCGACGACGATGGCGCGCGCGTACACGAAGTTGCTTTTAGCAGCGAGGAGCAACAAACAAGCCGCGTTGGCATAATTAATTTTCTCAGCAAGCAGTAGTCGCTGAAATAGTGCTAGTGCTAGTTGAGTATCATGTATTGCCGAAACACATTCAACATTATCATAGTCTGCAATGACGTTGTTTATCTAGTCGAAATGTACAAATTTCGTGCATTACAGTGTAATTCCGAGTAGTTTTTGAAAGTATTTCACTTTTAGCAATGTTTAAGCCATCTAATGACTAATAATTTTCTTACCAGTGATAAGAATCTGTATCAAATGTGACAAATCAAAAATTTCCTTCAGTTACTTTCAGAAACTTATCAGAAATCTTTCCATTTGAATCTTGATATTTCTTAGATCTTTCATCGTTTTTCCTTCTTCCAGACTTTATCAAACGTTTATCTGAATTGCGATCAAATTCCAAATCGTTTAGACCATTCAATGTTTGGATTTTTATCATTTTGTAGCTTACTCTTCGTCATTTCACATGAATACGAAGAGGTCATGAACCCAACTGCAATTCAAAAAAAAGAGCCCTCATTTGGCGTCACCATCATCAACCAACGAGTCTTGAGCGCACACAACAAATTACATAAAGTTCCAAAGCTCCACGCTTATTTTGCACGTGCCAATATAAAGTGTATGAGCCATTAAAACCTTGCGGCAATGAATACGTGACTTTTTTTCATTCCCTCGACCGCCATCGGCGTATTGGCACTACGTGCCGTGGTAAATTCACCCCCATCGTTGCAAAATTTTAATAAAATTCCGCCTGAATATTTAAATTCACTTCCAAACGAATTTCTTGTATTAAATCCAACCCATACTCCATAGTCAACAAATCCCAACAAAGTTGGACCAAGACACCCTCGGGATAGTTCACAAAACTATTCAATTACACAATAATATTATTTAAGTTTTACCCCCTCCACCAGTGACTGAACACCAACAGGGTGCGTTTCTTCTTACTCCCGCTCGAAGATGGGAAACTGCTTGCTGAACACTTATGTGGATGGTTTGAATGTTTTGTGCGCACTCCGAATTTCCTTCAACTCGTTCTCTCTCGGTGTTGACGTCTTTGAATACATTGGGGCTGTTCGTACGGGCTAGGGACGAAATGTAACGTCTATTAATGCCTAATGGCGAGTCGTAAAAACAAAGAACTGGAGGCGTTTCGCCACTGAAGGCGCTGCATTGAAACTTATAACTTAAGTCCGAACAACAATTATCATTCTCTCGCTTTCGAGAGCAATTGCCGTCGAATGCAGCCGAAAGTTTCATCGCCTCCCACGCATTTCTGAATAATGAGCGTCTTCGTTGGTGATCATCGTTCAGTGATAAAAACGTGTCTGATCGACGCGCGAATTGTCGATTTTCGGATGGGGAATTATTACAAATTGATTTTATAATTAATTTTCTGAAAGGTATAAGATTAAGATTTCCCGGAAGTTTTCTTCTGCTAATAATTACTTCAATTTCCTGATCACAAATTCATAGGTACCAAAAAAAGATAGGATAGTGGGAAAATATCAAATCATAAAAAATGTAAAATTTAGTGACATTATCATACAAACAGATGTTTGTAATTTGAATATCAACAAATAACTCGTTGAAATTGTACCGATAACGAAACGATAGCTTCATCGAACCGAAATAAATTAACGAACAGAACGTGAAACTCGATACGGATATGACATCCGCACTACAAATAAAACACTATCACTCCGATAAAGAACCATACGACCGGAAATAATACATCAACACGTTATTTATACCCATTGCCCCACTTTTATCGCCCTCGCAACGAAATTAATTAATTAACACGATGATGCGATTAATTTTTGCATCACTTCGCGCATAATGGACCTCCGCATTCCGCGTCTCATTGCGACAATGTGAGAGTTGGCGAAATTGGCACGCGGCCAAAATAACTATGCCAAACGTTTCAATCCTCGCGAACTGGTGAATGGCATCAGCCACTCTCGAATGTGCAATGCATTGAAATGATACACTCCGCATGCAGTCGAGTGGCTTTTCGGAGAGTTGAGCGCCCATCTCGAATTTGCAACAACAATAATCATTCGTAATTGTTATTGGCACGAGTCGATGTTACTTAATAGCGCGCCGCTTCCGTTTGATTTACAATTTCCCCATGTAAACGCTTCCAATCCGGGGATGGGTTCGAACCGGAACGAATCCGATTCACTGCGATGCGATGCCAGCAAGCGCACAAAAGCTCTTATCTATTCCATTCAAACGTTAGAACTAGTCCGAAGAGCATGGGAGCTCCGTTGTGATTTATGTCTCATTTGCTAATTGCCGATATAAACATGGATAGCGAATGCAGGTCAAGCCAAAAAGTGTACAAAACAATTTCTTGGAATATTCAATTTGTGGAAGGATTAATTGAAAATTGGTTTTTAAGTCTGCATTTTAAGATTTGGATCTGA
>JARJDZ010000500.1:0-14852 GCA_030264555.1 Aleochara sp. GC000083
AGAATCTTGAATGATAGAAAGATTTTCCTAATTTTTTTCATGAAATTATTGAAGTTTTAACAAAGATATCAGGATAAATAGAATCCTTAGCAAAAAGTATTTGCAAGATTATGTAATAATCTTCTTAAGCACGTATATTCATTAATACAAATTACAAGACAATAATGAAATAATAAATTATTTAAATTTTACAATAAGTAAATTAATATGATACAATTTTCTGAAAAGTAATTTAATTTTGTCGTTTCATGTTACTTTCTTCAATTATTTTCTAAGAATACTATGCAAGTAAATAAATCTGATATCTGTACTTTTGTATTTGCATTTTTGTTCATTTACTTGTTAATTTCTTTGACAAAAAAGACAAGAAAAACACAGAGATATATCATATATGATGCAGGAAATCAATTCAGAATGTTTACATCTTTTCGATAATGATTGTTCTAGCTTAAAGTTTTGTTACCAGGATAGTAAGATTTCTTGCAGTTTTTGTAGGCTTTTAAGTTTTTGAAAGAAGAAATAAAATAATAAATTTGAGAATTATGTTATGTTATTCATTAAACTGTAACAAAAATGACAAGAAATATAGTTCTTATCGTATCTTGTAAAATACAATTTACTTTGGATTTCTTTTGTGTGATATTTCTTTGTTTTCTGAGTAATAGAGATCTATGTGTAAAAAAACTCAAAAATTAGGAACAATTCCAAAAGTAGAAGAGATAAAAAGTGACCACAGTTACTGAGACATTCTATATAAGATAATATTTAAACAAATTTTAAATTAAAGTAATTAACTAATCCATTAACTAAAATAATGATGAGTTATTTTATCTTATATAAAAAAACTAAAAATTAAATATGGAATATCTTTGATCTCAGGAACCTCAAGAAAAAGGAAAAAATAAGAAAGAAGAAGAAAATCAGCTAATTATCTAAGAAACTAATAAAACTAAAAACAAACTATAAAATCAACAAAGATATCTTTGATCTCATAATCTTCATAAGAAAGATAGATCATACATCATCCTAAATAGACCAGACGAAGATAATATTCAAAAGGGAAATACCTGTTGGACTTGGCGTCATCTCCTTCATAACGATGTGCACCTGGAGGTCGTACTTCTTGAAGAGCGTGGAGAACTTGCGCTGGAGCGCGTACTTGGCGGACGTCACCGCCTTGGTGTACTCGCGCGTCCCGAAGGACTTGTACGGGACGACCATGCCGACGTAGAGATGCGGCAGGCCGTAGGAGGTCGGCGCCGACGGCGTCTGGATCTGCTCCTCGTCGTCGGGCGCGGCCGTCGTCGTCGTCGTCCTCGACGAGCCTCGCAGGCCCGTCCCGAGCCGGAGGCCGTTACCGCGCGCCTGGACGACGTCGCCGCCGCCTTTGCTGCCGGCGGGCGCACTTCCGGTGCCGATTTTGATGCCGCCCCCGCGCTGCACACTTTGGTCCTTCCACGCGGGCCCCCCGCTGACGACGACCGCCACCAGCAGCGTCACGAAGAACACCACCGACTTCATCTTCATGCGTCCATCACACATGCAACCAAAAAATACCAAGCTCGAAGCGTTCACATTCACACACAATCCAAGAAACACTTTCGGATAACTTTCAGGATAACTTTCAGGACAACTTTCAGGATTAACCACACTTTTTACTCACTGAATTTACTTCTTCAGAAGAATTAGTTACTAAATCCACAGTTTATCTTTTCTAGCAAAGGATGAAAAGTTGTTTTTTTAATGGGTATAATCCTTGTTCATATTTTGTTGGTGAAGAGTAACTTTTTTCAGAGTTAATACACCGGGAAATTGTTGTGGTTGATTTGTAAATCGGTAAACCAAAAATTCGACAAACCGGAAAATCGGAAAACCGGAAATTTGGTAAACCGGAAAACCGGAAGTTTGGATAACCGGAAACCCGGAAAACTTTTCTCTCCCCGTCTCCTTCGAAAAAGTGGGAGTAACTCGGTGCAACTGCCGACTGATGAATGCGGAGGCGGCAGGATGCGCTTCCTTCTCGGTGGAGGCAGCGACGCGCGGAGCGTTCCACGGCGAACTGAAAGCGCCGCCGCCGCCTCCAGCACGCACCACGTCCCCACATATATATCTATATGTCTGTTGGCGGGCGTAACGCCGTCTTGCGCACCAGCCCGTCGACAATTTTTGCAAACAATTGCAACAATCCTTCATGTCGCGATAAATCGTTTAAATTTGCTTCGTTTCGTTCCGAGGCCCATCCAGCTGGCCCATCCTCGTTTTTCTGCCGCCTCCCCCGAAGCATAAATAGCAAGATATTTCATTGTGAGTGCGAAATAAACGCGCTGGTTGCTTCTATTTTGTTTATTTGACGTCTGTAGTTGGAGGTGTTAGTGGTGTTGTTATTTTTCGTTTTTTGATAATTTATTGCAATTTTTCATGATGCTTGGTGTAAAAATTACATCACGCACAGAAAGTTTTAATAGTACCGAGTTGTAAATCAATGTAATAAATTATGAGCAGGTCTGGAAGGAATTGTTAAAATTATAGTCAACATGAAACAAAGGACTAGAATGAAAATTTATTAATTTTTTACAATTTTCTAGAAACATTTTTAAAGGTTTTGGTAAATTTCAAAATTGGATGGATAATAAGAATTTTGTGAAGGGTTTGTAGTTTTTGAAAGAAGAAACAGAATAATAAATTTAAAAATTTTGTTAGCTATGCTTTGAGTATTCAAAAATTATTTATTGTGCAATAAATAATTCAAAATTTCAGTATCAAGTCCAACCTTTTATTTTTCAGGATATTTTCCTGATTTTTTAGTTTGCTATACATATTAATCTTTAGTTTTATAAAATGTATCCTGAAAATTAAAAGGATATTACACAAAGAAATCCATATCAAAGTTACCATTTAAAACACCCTGGGAAAGATCAAAAAATTCTGGAATTATTTCATGTATCATATGTGATATTTAATTGCTGCATTGCTAAAAAAATGTATTTACAGATAAATTAGCAAAAAATACAAATACCAAATTAACATATTTGCATGATACTCTTAGAAAACATTTGAGCAAATTAGCATAAAAAAAACAATATTAAACAACTCTAAAAAAAATTAGTTTTCCGGTGATTTTAAATTATTTCCTTTTACAGAACTCTTTAATTATTTGTTATTTCATTACAGATAATGTAATTCATTGCAGATAATGTAATAATGACAGATTATTTCAGAATTTTGCAAATACTTTTACTAAGGATTCTGTTCATCTTGAGACCTTTATAACTTACAAAATAATAACACACTTTTCTTACTTTCAATTTAAACTCTCGATAAATTTCTTTAATAAGGGATTTGAAATTTAAATTATTTCATAAAAAATAATTGTAATAAGACTTAAGAATACGCTTTCTAATATTTAATTTTTTTCCAGAACCATGATTATAACGTTTTGCTTCCATTTAATCATTTTTTTTCCAAAAATATCCTGCAAATAAGTTTATTTGTTATCACTAGATATATTGGCTGATATCATCTTCACTATATCAACAAAAATAACATTTATGATATATGAAATGAATTTATAAATTTTATCCTTTTTCCAATGGCGTAAAAAATATAGAAAATTTTTCTAAATTTAGTCCTTACTTTTTATGATATGACATGTTTTGTTTCTCTGAATAAAGATTACTATAATTATCTAAAATTGTAATAAAACAACACTGCAATTGCATAAATTATTGCAAATTGAACGCTAAATTTATAAGACAAATAATAAGTCTTACTCTCAATTCATTAAAAAGTGAATTAATTATTGATATTATACATTTTCAGACCTCATTTCTAGAAGAAAGAAAATTTAAATTTTACTTGACAAATAATCGCTAATGTGCTAAAATTGTTACTAAAAGTGAGGCTAAAATTATAATTATTGTATAAAACTAAATCGAATCTAGATTGAAAGTTAGAAACTCTGGAACGAATCAATCAGTTACAACAATAGACTAGAGAGCAACGAAGAGGAAGTGAATAGCAATCTATAAATATTTAACCAGACTGAAATTGCCAGCTATCGATTACCCCAGTACATGATTGACAATTGCCGTCCCATAAAACTTTTATAATGAACATCGACGTACTTCAGAATACAATTTAACTTCATCCAAGGTGTTACCAAAGGTAACAATCACAAGAACGTCTTAACCACCCACCAAAACGGAAAAACTGGAAATCCTATTCCTACATGAAAGCGGGAAAATTAAATCTGAAACTTTCCAGACCGAGTTTCCCATCTGCACATCTTTGTGTTTGTGGACGATATTCTCAAGGTACGTCATTACAAGCTCAAAGTGCTATTTTCCGCTTCCTTCTTTTTATTATTTTTCTTCCTTGATTTCTTCCCTTCACTCCAAGTCCTTGCTGAATTCCCCGCACGAAACACAGAAAAAAAAACAAAAGCAATTTCTCAACGCATAAATTTATCCTTATTTTGCTTATTTCACACAGTTATTGCACCCTCTTGGTTTTCGCAGAATCACAATTATCATCCCCATTTTTTCGGGTTCCATCATCAGTTCAGTTAATGGGACGTTTATTTGGTATCGCCCTCGAAGTTGTCCTTGTACGATGTCATCTTGTTGCTTTGCCCGATGAGAAGTGACGCGGGAAACTCAATTTGGAATTATACGAATTGCGAATTCGTTAGCTCTGGGCCCCGGCGAACGTGGCGTAAAATGCAATCAGGTTTTCCTTAATGACGCGAAGGACGTGATTCGGATGGGAGTGCGGGCTGCTTTTCTTTGCAAGAGGTCGAAGGCGCGCACCTTTTACGATTCTTTTAGTTTCGTTTACTTTGCTGGCATGCGCGAATCGGGGGCGGCTGATTTTGTGGCGGTGTTGTGTGCCGCTGATGGCGGTGCAGAAACGAGCCAAATTAACATTACGTGACTCGTTTTTCTGTTCGCACTAGTGCAGAACAGATTTGCACTAGTTTGTACTGGTTTTTTAATTATCTTATCTTAATTATTATTGTTTACCATCTAATTAAAATTGACAGTTGAGGGTAATTTTCAATCATGTTTTTAATAGTTTTGTTGTCTATTTCACATATGGTATAATAAATAATCATGCATGACTTTTTTGCTAGTTAAAAAGAACTTGATAGTAAAAAAGTCAGATTAGTTAAAATTGAAAAAAAACTCCAAAGGAATAATATTCTTTATCTTCTTAAGATCATTTTTCTTTAGACTTTTTTCTATAATTTTACTTGTTGAACTTTCAATCTTTCAAAAATTTAGAAAAATTCATAAACATTTCTTCACTTGATGATTTTCTACTAGATCTTTTAATTAATATCCAATTTCTTACCATTCAATTAAAATTGACAGTCGATGATTAATTTCAACAATGTCTTTAATAGTTCGATTGTATATTTCACATATGGTACAATAATTAAAAACCAGAATGACTTTTGTGTTAGTTGAAGCAATGTCGATAGCAAAAAATAAATAAAAAATTGTTAGACCACTAAAATTTAAAAAAAAATTAAACTCCAAACGAATAATATTATATGTCCTCTGTGTTTGAAATATCTGATACCATTTTTAAATGTTCCAAAGATTTTCTTATATTTAAATTTCTCTAGAAAAGCAACTAATTTACATCCCTCATTAAAATCATTGATATTTGCTTTTTAATTAATCACGTTTGTCATATGATAAAAAATTGATAATCGTAGCCAATTTTTAAACGTCTCAGTAATATTTCTGTTGTTTAATGACTTTTCTGTAACTTGAAAGCAAATTGATAGCAAATTAGTTATCTGACTAATTACAACTGAAAAGAAAATTTTATGGTAACAATATAATATCTTATTCTTTTGCCATTTTGTATAAAATTTCTATGTATACACTAATAATAATAATAATGTTATATTTTCTGGGAACTCCCAGAGGGCTATCGACAATTGTCTTTCTGCCCTAAATATGAGTATACAATTTGTAGATTAACAGTTTGTCATATATATGAATTTNGAAGGAACAAGACAGTTTCTTGTATCTCTCTAGGATAGGAGGGATAGCTGATGTGTCATACAAGAGGCTATTGGATGGGTTGAAAAGGGGATTCTCAGGATGGCGCATTCTTGTGATGAGTATACACTATTTTTCAAAGATTTTACATTTAAACTTTTTCAGTTATTAATTTTGAACCCACCTAACAAACAATAAAATCAGTAAATTCTTCAAATTGAAGACAAAAATATTTAAGTTATGTTGAAATAAAACATTTAATTAAAAATTTTAGAGGTTCAAATTTACTTTATGATCATTTCTTATAATAAAACTAAAATATATGAAAACATTAAATATTTTGAGTAGTTGTACTTCAAAAGTAATTTGATATTCCCATGATAACAGTACACTAATTACAATTTAAGTTTTTTATGTTCACTCTAAAAAACCATTTCCATTTATTAAGTAATTTCAACCAGTAGCATCCATAATCTAATTTTTATTTGCAATTAAATCTGAACTCATCACCCAAAAAAATATTATAAAATTCGGAGCATCTGCTGCTTTTATAAATGAATGTTCATATTTGTATTTAATACCATCCAAGCTCTTTATGACATACCACATTATATTCCATTAGGTAACAGCACTCGTCATCCATTTTGTTTTCGTTTTACGGTTGTTTGTTGCTGCACTACAGTCCATTCCATCAACACCAATTTATCTGAGTTTCCCCCGTAACATTTAGCAACAAATTCTTCTTCGTCGCATTCCTTTTCCTTAATACGTTCTTCATTTCCTTTTTTTTCGCCCTGGTCTTTTTTCTTGTTTTGTTTTCGTACAAATGCCACTTCCTATTATTGCCTCCTTGGGTGGGAATACACCTAATAAAGAAAGAAAGATGAGCATAAGATGAGCTTCCAATTAATTAGCGTCCCACAAACTTGCCAAAGAAATTACCAACGAGAATAATTTGACCTCAAATTGATTGAATACATCTTCGACTCAATGAGATAATGTTTAATAAAGTCGTGGATTCAATTACGTTTTTATTATTTTTCGGGATTTATTCGGAGAAGTGGGATATCAAATATTGAATATGGATTTTTGATGTGAAAATGTGCAAAATTCAGCAGGATCCTGACATTTATTGGGCACAAAGAACGACAAAGAGGATCAATAACCACCATTGTTCCATTATCTTTATATAAGGATAATAATGGGTTGTTATATAAATTAGAGTGAGTTGGGACCGAGAGTGAAGTAAATTCCCAGAATGAAAGAAGAAGTAATGTGATATTTATGTCGAAAATTAGATTGTTATTGCAAGCAAAAACACAGTTAATTTATATTCATTAATCTAAAAAACGTATCAATTCAACGTATATTAGAAAATTCGTTAGAATCAACAACAACTTGTGTTTTTGTATTTTAATAATTTGATTTGCAAATTCAATTAAAGAGGATATTTGTCCCGCAAATTATTTCCATCCTTCAAATACGAAAGGACAGAAACTTGAAAATAAACATAACAGTTCACTTATTATCCAGATATAATTAGAATCAAAGCATGAACATCTACCATATGCTCTTTGTCTCCTAATTCGCTAGGATACTGTTGCTTTGAGTTCCTGATCAAGTTCATATCCTTCAAACAAATCGAATCCCTCTTTGTGTGAAATCTGTCAAGCAGAATATTGCTACCAATATGGTGATAATCATTATTTATCCACATCCTCTCATCAACTTGCTATTTTCATATATCTGCTTCGAGTTGTATTATAAATTATATTATCATTCCATTCATTTACTAACCAATAACAAATTGTAAGCAAACTATGAGTTTCAAAAATTATTAATTTCAATATGAAAAACAAAATAATAATTGAGGATACTTTTCTGTGATGCTATAAACAGAATATTCTCTTAATACAAAAGTAAACCAACACAGGTATGTTTGCGCGAAATTGGATTTTTATTAATAAACGTGGATGCAATTTCATCCCATCGTTTAATCATTTCCGCCAATATTCCAATAAAATAACAAATCATTGGAATTGCAAACAATATAGGATGGAATGAAATCAGTAAATAATAAAATGTTGGTCCGAAAACCCTACAAAAGTTGATCAATTCACTATCTTACTTGTATTTATAACAAATAAATGAACATGTAAATATAATAATTAATTGCATATCGCATTTTACATTTAATGCATTTTTTATTCAATAAAACGGTTTTAAAACCAGCTGAAGTACAATATGTAATCTGTGCCGAGAGAAATAACAACAATATTTCATTCAATATATAAACCTGATTGAATTATTTAATTTGATCCTAGCAGTGAAATATCGAATTAATAATTAATTGTCCTATATTATTATAGAGCCGAACCAGAAAACGCAGTAAATTTAATGTATGATTATAGAATATATATTTGCCGATTGTTATCAAATATTCATTTCATTATGCAAGGCATTAATTTGCAATTTAAGGATTCAACAATTAAATATTTTTAAAATATTGTGGACAAACTGGCACCACCTAACGGCAATTATTTTAACGTATAAATCCTGAACTGGGATCGTAGAGACATCTAGCGAGGATAATTTTTACGATGGAAACTTAGCTCAGTCAAGTTTCAAACCAGTGGCCTACAGTGGTACCCTATTAATTCGGTCATATCTTTCCCCACCCAATCGTTTTGTGATAACTGTTTAATAACTCGGTGCTCGATATTCTATCATCAGTTTACAGTTACAAATGCAATAGATGAACAAAATCTTCATTATATTTAATTGTTGAATTATTATTGCATTCTTCACATGTGTGAGGTAACAGTGGTGCATATTTTAAGCATTATAATTATTATTACAAATGAAGACATTTGTTCTAATGGTAGTAAATAAACAATTCATGTTTATAAAGGCAATAGTGAAGGCAAGGTGATTAAACACTTTTTATTTCAATAATTTGAAGACACACATTCTCATAATATTGTTATAATATATTGTTTTAGACTCTTTCACATTTTGCTGAACTCAGTTCTGAACCTGGGCTGAAGCTCAAAGGGCAGGGGACATTATGGTATCATCATCCACTGGTATGGGCATCACAGCATTGCTATATGGTATTATATAAATATTTTATTTCAATAATTTCTAGCCATACACATTCTCATAGTATTTTTTATGTATTTTGACTCTTCCACATTTTGCTGGGCTCATATCTATCTGGGGCTGGGGATATTAGGATATCATCAGTTGGGATTATGGTATATGGTATATCATAAATATTTTATTTCAATAATTTCAAGACATACATATTCTCATAATAATTTTTATGTTTTTAGACTCTGCCACATTTTGCTGGACTGGGTTCTGAACATAGGTTCAAGTTTAAGGGGCAGGGGCATTAGGATATCATCATCCACTGGTGTGGGCACCTGCAGCAGCCTCATATGGTATTCTATAATCATTTAATTTCAATAACTCCAATTCTACATTTTGATGGAGTCAGCTGTGAACATGGGCACAAGTTTAAGAGGCAGGGGAGATTTGGATGGCATCATCCACTGGTGTGGGCACCTGCATCAGCCTCATATGATATTATATCATTCAATTTCAATAATTTCAATTCCGCATTTTGATGGAGTCATCTCTGAACATGAAAACAAGTTTAAGAGCCAGGGGTCATTTGGTTAATCATCCACTTGTATATGCACCTACAGCAGTCTATGCGGGACCGCACACTATGCGAGTTTCTACGCAGCGTACTCGCTACCTGCAGATTCGGGTCTGTTTGGGACCCAAAACCCCAACCCCGCACAATGGAAAAAGATACGCATTTGGCGTGCAAAAGTGCGTACGCTACTACGCGATTCTCGTTCTCATTCTAACTATATGAGAGTGAGTGAAATTATTTTCACTACGTTGCGTAGAAACTCGCATAGTGTGCGGTGCGCCTTATATGGGATTGTTTGGAAAGCATTTCCAAGAAGTCTGAGCTACTACATTTTTCTTATTTTAGATTCTTCCATGTTTTGTTAGGTACAAATGTGGAGAACTTGAAGGTGCCAGGGACATTTGGGAAGCATCTTCAAGCAGTGTCAGCTCCTGTAGCAGTCCCTTAAGGTATTGTTTAACAATTTACTTCTATAAATACATTATGTTATATTGAATGTCATAATTTTCCTTGTTTTAGAATGATTGATGTGTTTTTAAGTCTGCTCTACAATTATGGAGAACTTCAATGAACCAGGGTCATATGAAGGCAATCTCCAAGCAGCCTCTGCAGCAACTTTATAAGGTATTGTGCGCACCATTAGTTTAGTGCATCATTTACATATATCTGGTGTGGTCTTTGATAATTTGTAGCTGTGCTGTCTTCTGTTTTTTCGGATCTAGCTATTTTTTTTTGGTTTGGCTTTCCTTAAAATTAAATTAAAAATCTGTTTATTCCGTTTCTTTCTTGTTTAATTAATTTAAACGTTTTTTGGTTATGTTCGTGAGTAGCACTTTATTCCCCCGTGTAAAGTCGGTCTGTGGCGCGTTGGTTTTATGACAACTTAGCCGGGTTTTAAACCGCGGGAGTAAAGTGCCTACTTTATTCCCTGTATGTATAGTGAGTCCGCTGCGGATTGGTTTTTATGACTACTTTGACAGGGTGATTCTGAAAGCATTTTCAATCAGTATTGTATTAACAATCATCCACTAGTGTGGGCATCTGCAGAAGTCTCATATGGTATTGTATAAACATTTTATTTCAGTAATTTGAATACATACACATTCTTGTAATATTTTTTATGTTTTTAGACTCCTCCACATTTTGCTGGGCTTAGTTCTGAACATGGGCTCAACTTTGAGGGACAGGGGCATTAGGATATCATCATTTACTGTTGTGTACAGCAGTGTTCGATTTGTCTGTAGCAGTTCCAGTGAAGTGCTTTCGAACTGCACCGAAACCAACCCCCCTTGCCCCTATCTGCCTCTACCTGAAATTTGTAGCAGTTCGCTGCTTCCTGTAGCAGATGCGCTGTAGAATGCGTAGTTATGTTGAACGCGTCGTTGCGCCGGCTTATCTGCTACAGAGTATCTGACTGGTACTAAAGTACGTTCGATTTGCAAATTTTTGTAGCAGTTTAGAAGCAGCTGGTAGCAGCTACAAACTGCTTCTGGCAGTAGCAGCTACGGAGCACTTATTTGCAAATCGAAAAGCCCTATTGTATAAACATACTATTGCAATAATTTCAAGATGTAAATAATCTCATAATATTTTTCTGTTATATGTACATTTTGATAGAGGCAGTTTTGAACATTGGGACAAGTTTAAGCAACAGTGGATAGTTGTATTGCATCATCCACTGCTGTGGGCACCTACAGCAGGACTCTCTTCAGGTATTGTATTAACATTTTCTGTAACTATAATATGTTATAATGTTTTCATAATTTTTCTTATTTCAGAATCTTCAAGTTTTGTTTGAGTCTGCTCTACTAGTATGCAAAACTACTAGGAATCAGGGACATTTGAAAGCATCTTCAAGCTGTGTGGGCTCCTGCAGCTTTTGTTAGAGTGTACTATACAATCAAGAAGTTCTTCAAGGTGCCAGGGGCAGCCTACAACCAGTGCAGACTCCTGCAGTAGACTCATATGGTATTGTATAATCTTTTAATTTCAAGGTATAAATAGTCTCATCATATTTTTCTGGTTTTAGACTATTCCTCATTTTATTTAAGAGGCAGGGGAGATTTGGATGGCATCAACCACTGGTGCATCCACCTGCAGCAACCTCATATGGTATTATTTTATTTAATTTCAATAATTCTAATTCCACATTTTGATGCAGTCAGCTCTGAACATGGACACAAGTTTAAGAGGTAGGAAACATTTTAATAGTGTCATCCACTGGTGCAGGCACCTGCAACAGTCTCATATGGTATTGTATAAATATTTAATTTCAAGATGTAAATAATCTCATCATATTTTTTTCTGTTTTAGACTCTTCCACATTTTGATGGAGTGAGCTGTGAACATGGGCCCTAGTTTAAAGGATAGGGGACATTCAGATAACATCATCTGTTTGTGTGGGCATCTGAAGCTGCCTCATATTGGAATTGTATAATCATTTAATATCTGAACATGGGCACAAGTTTAAGAGGCAGGGGAGATTTGGATGGCATCATCATCTGGTGTGGGCACCTGCAGCTGCCTCATATGGTATTGTATAATCATTTAATTTTAATTTCAAGGTCTGCATAATCTGATCATATTTTTACTGTTTTCAGATTCTTCCACATTTTGATGCAGACAGCTCTAAACATGGGCACAAGTTTAAGAGGCAGGGGAGATTTGGATGGCATCATCCTCTGGTGTGGTCACCTACAGCAGCCTCATAGGATATTATATAATTATTTAATTTTAATTTCAAAGTCTACATAATCTGATCCTATTTTTACTGTTTTCAGACTCTTCCACATTTTTATGGAGTCAGCTCTGAATATAGAAGTTCAAGAGGCAGGGGACATCTGTGTAGCATCATCCTCTAGTGAGGGCACCTACAGCAGACATCATATGGTATTTATTGCATAAATATTTAATTTCAATAATTTGAAGATCTAAATTATCTCATCATATTTTTTTCTGTTTTCAGACTCTTCCACATTTTGATGGAGTCAGCTCTGAACATGGGCACAATTTTAAGAGGCAGAGGAAATTTGGATGGCAACATCCTCTGGTGTGGGCACCTGCAGCAGACTCATATGGTATTCTATAAATATTTAATTTTAATAAGTTGAAGATATAATTTCATTATATTGTTTCTGTTTTTAGATTCTTCGACATTTTGATGGAGTTAGCTCTGAACATAGGCACACGTTTAAGGGGCATTTGGATAGCATCATCTATTGGTATGGGCAAATACAGCAGGTATTGTATAAACACTTTATTTCTGTAAATCCAATATGTAAACAAGTCATCCAATGTCATTGGACATTTTACATTTCAGGTATTTTGAACATAAGTGCTGTATATTCAGTTATTATGTAAACAGTTCATTCCTGTATATTCAATATGTGAAAAAATGTCTAGTTAAATTTAATTTTACAGATTCTGTGAGTATGGTTGGAGTCACCATTACATGATAGAGGCATTTTTGCTAATGTTGGATATTTTGCTGAAGCTATTAAGGAATTTTGTAAACAATTCATTACTGTGTGTATATTTAATATGTGAACAAATGTCTTACTAATTTTAATTTTACAGATTCTGCAAGTACGTTTGAAGTCGCCATTACTTGATGGAGGAATTTTAGGCAGCGTGGGACATTTTACTGCAGGTGATAAAGTATTTTGTGAATAATTTATTCCTGTATATTCAACTCTTGAACAAATAACTTATATTTTTAATTTTACAGATTCTGCGAGTACATTTGGAGTAGCCAGTACATGATGGAGGGAATTTAGGCAGCGTTGGACATTTCGCTGCTAGTGATATGGTATTTTGTAAATAATTCATTCTTGGGTATTCAATATTTGAACAAATGTCTTATTAGATAGTCTCGCTAAGAGGTGCGCCACAGTTAACTGGTCATACAGTTAACAGTCAGTGTTGTAGTCGTATGTTCTACGGATTTCATGCTCTTTCTATTAACGATTAGATATTTCCTGATTTCTTACCGGGAATGCCATTTTTTCTGACTTTATTCGTCGCGTGACCGCTATTGTTTTCTTGGAGTCGCTCGTTGCGACTGTTGCTTATTTCGTAGCCGCATTTAATACATTGTCGTGGTCCGTCGGCTAAAACGTATATAATTTTTCTAATATTTTCTTTCTTTTCTACGCTACGTATTCGTATGATCTAAGTTCTATGTTTTAGGGCTTTTTATGTACTTACTAATTACGATAATTTTAACAAATTTGTACTTCGTTTTTAGTTTGTTCGCCAATAAGGCAAGTTATCATCACCGTTGTTAATGAGTTTACTATTTTAGGCTTAAAATTTCTATATTTTCGGTCGGAAGTCTAATTCATTTGCGTTCAAATAAATTTTTGCAACTCTGTTTACTTTTTAATCCATCGCGTGATCGTTATTGTTTATTCGGATCCGCTCGCATTTATTTGTTTACTTCGCAGTCGGTCGTCGGATTTGTTTGCGCATAGCGGTATTTTTTTATACTGCATTTGATACATTGTCGTGCTCCGTCGGCCATAACTTTTGTGATTTGTCTAATATTTTCTTTGTTTTGTACGCAATCCGCTAGCATATCAGTATCATTTAAACACTGTTGTATAGGGCTATTAATTTACTTTCAGATTACGCGAATTTTAACATGTTTGTACGTTGTTTGTAGTTTGTTATAATTTATCAGTTAATCAGCAATCCGTACTGGTTCGGTATATTTTATTCGGCTCCGCTCGATTTTGTTTCTTTACTTGGCAGTCGGTCGTCTGATTTGTTTGCGTTTAGCGGCATTTTATAGTGTATTTAATACATTTTCGTGTTCCGTCGGCCGTAACTTTTTTGAAAATGTGCAAAATTGTACTAAGACTACTATAGTCTTCGAAAATTTTGCAAAAATAGCAACATTCTTCAAAGTTGAATAACTCGAACAGTAATGGGACTTTTTCACTGATTTTTTTTGCGTTTCATTCAGAATTAGGTGCTAAATGTTTCTAGCAACATTTCCTAAAATCCTGAAACTTTTTTGAAAATGTGCAAAAATGTACCAAAGACTACAGTCTTTGAAAAATTTGCAAAAAAAGCAACATTCTTCAAAGTTGAATAACTCGAAAAGTAATGGGACTTTTTGACTGATTTTTTTTGCGTTTCATTCAGAAATAGTGCCCAGATATTTCTAA
>JARJDZ010000506.1:0-48542 GCA_030264555.1 Aleochara sp. GC000083
AAAAATTTTCATATCTCCGAAACTACTGGTTCGATTTTCGTGATTCAAAGGGCATTTAACATATTTTTTCGAAAAAATAACATTGGTCATGGTCCCGAATCTCTGCGGGACTCAGAAGTACCCGAACTCGCAAAATGGGGTATCTAAAATGAAGAATTCTTGTTTTTTTGCTCATTGAACTGCGTCTAACTTTTAAAATGTTTAATGTAAACATATCAAATGAAGTTAAAGTCAGTCTGTTTATTTTATAATGCATTTCATAATTGCTTATCTTAATTAATAATTAGATGGTTGTGCATCTGAAACGGAGACCGAGTCGTGGTTATTCAAGTGGAATTATTGTTTTCTTTCCATTTTTTTACAACTTGTTTTTACTTCGTTGTGTGTTCAATTATTCCGTGTTAATTTATTTATTTTTCCAGCAAAGATGGATAATTGGATTCTATGATTATTTTTATGAGTTAATTTGATCAATTCCAACTCATGTTATTGGTATAAGGAAATGATTGTTTTGCAAATACCTGTGGTTTTATTAATTTGTTCATTTTTCAAGTCAGATTTTCTAGATTATTTGTATATTATTTTTAGAAGTTGATTTGATTATGTTGAGCCAATAATTAATTTGGTTATGACTAAAATCACTGTAACTTCTCTGAATGCTTTGAAAATTAAAATCAATCTATAGCAACAATTTTGTATCTCAAAAGCTTGTTAATCGTTGATCATAGTCTAAAAGTATTACAATCGCAATTGATCATCATAGAAAATTGCTTAATCGAACTAGAAATTCCAATAAAATTTCGAGCACTGCCTAATTTGTTCACGATTAGCAACAATCCCATGTGCGCAATGCGTGAATTTGAAAAATGACCAACGCCCACACCGTAATGCCTCGATCATGATGGAAGCGAACGAAAAATGCGATATGAATACACTCGTACGGTTAGTTGAACTATCTCAATTCGTAATCTGATTACGCGGAGCGCGAGAGACATGAAGTTATTACGCATTATTACGCACAATTATACGCCGCATTATACTTTCAATTCATAAATCAACAACGAACGGACATTTATTTATATTTCGGAATGCGTTTTCGTTCGGATATAAATTACGCGCTCATTTTATACGCGCGTGCCTTATTATTAGTGCGCCAAAAAAGCCATCGATGCGATCATGAAATAACAACAATGCGATTAGAATGAGCACTAACTAACTAGTTGTAGTTTGGGATTTGTTTCGGTATCGTTTTACCGAGCCTAGAGAGTGATCTGCACTTAATACTAGCTAGTTAGGTGGTAGATAGATGCTGAACGATAAACGGAAACAATAAAGTTATGCGTGGATTGCGAAAGATGGCATTTCGTAAATTTATTGTTTTACGAGGGCAAATTGCTACCAATCTGGAGTGGCAAATAATTACATTGCAGAATTTCGTTTGGCAATTTCTAAATCATTGAACTACTTAATAATAACTAGTTATTAATTTTAATGTTTACAATAATTTATCGATATTTCAAGTACTAAAAAGTACGAGCTTTAAGTATATGATATATGAATTATTGAAATTATATATTACACTTAAAGGATTCAAGTTATTTCAAATCCTTATAATTTACTTTATAAATTATATTTTTAAAAAAGAAATTCACGGCTTTGTATTAATAAATAATAAATAATAATGTGTATTGGTAATAAATCTCGATTTGATTTGAATTTTGATGGGGCATGAATTAATCAGCGCAATTTCTTAAAGGATTTCTTCAATCTTTTGCTTCGCATATTTCAGTTTCTTTTTTATGGTCGTTGATATGAAATTGAGTAATAAATCTCTTTTATATTAAGCAAACCATATCTTTTGCATATGAATTCCTAAATAAAAGGTGTCCGAGCTAAGTGCTTAATTGTGTGTTAAAAATATCAGATTAATAATATTAATTAATAAGATCCAAACTACTCTATATAAATGAGTTGATTGTCAGCCAATTTCACTTTTTTTTCAACACCATTAACAAACGTCAAATCTTTGTATTGCAAAACATACTTAGAAATAAAATAAAGATAAGATTCTGAAACTCGTGAAATACAAAAGTTTCCAAATTATTTGAACAGTCCAAACTTAAGTTACCTAATACATCATAAATTTGAAAATTTTAAGTTGTGATTTAATGAAGTGCGGTTTATTTTTCTCAAGTTTAATATGAAGTGAAATTTAAAAGATGAAAGTGTCTCCATTCGCTGTTTTATTATTATTTTTTATTTCTTTTAATTCACCAAATTAAAAACGGCGTGTGGATTAATTAGTGATCTTTTAATGGTTTACGATGCGAAGTAGATTGAATGACAATCCGGATGTGACTACCATTTTTATAATATAAAAAATCATAAAAAGTGTTCCTAGGCGTTTGAATTGAGTGAGCACGAGATATTTTTAATTTCTTGTCAACGTTGATAAAACAGAAACTAGAAGTCTCCGATTTGATATTTCTTGCTTTTCTCCTTTATACTGGCTATTAACAAAACAAATCATTTTTCACTGGATATACTAACATTGATAAAATTACCTATTGATTTTAATTTTTATTTTTGGAAATTTTATGAAACACCTTGTAAATCGCATGTTAACCAATGTCTATAGAGTGTCTCTTCCGGATGATTGACAGGAGCAGAATTAAGAAATTCATTAAAATTCATGAGGCGTATGCCTTAACTTCTCGTCTTCTGCAAAAGTGGTTTTCGCTACCTTTTTTCCTTTTGGCCGAGCGACCGAACGTAAATTTGGCAGTCTGAATTTTTAATATTTTCGTATCTTATACCTGTTTGGACACGAGTACAGGTTGAATACACGAAATGCGAGATGCGAATCGAGTCGGGAGTGAAGTGAAATGCCCACGCATGTGGTTGCAATTCTGATTGTTGTTTTTGCCAATCGACTCCTCATTCAATGAGGTTCCCCATCCGTTACTTAATTTATGATAACCATTGACTTTTCTTCGGCTACTTGAAATGGGAGGCTGGATGGTGGTCGTAAACAACGAATTGAAGAATATGGTGAAACGACACCTAGTGACACCTGAAAAGTGCTACAGTGGCTTCAATTTTGCGAAATGTCGTTCAGAAAAAACCCGAAACGGTGGATTGAAAGTGCATTCTTTTGGATTGTTATAAATTACAGCCATCATAAATTAAATCATTGGAATTCTTGTTATAGTACTTCAACTTCTTTTTCTTTTTTCAACAAATTTTCAGGACCAGAAATGAGTGGATATTATTTTGCAAATTTTGCAATTTTCTTTTGGAATAAAACATGAAAACTCGAAATATTTATGAATAGATATTGATTCCCAATAATTGCCCATCCAATGTTACCAACACTCAGGACTCAATAGCAAGGCGTTTGATGGTTGATAACATCAGTCTTGTCGTTTGCTCACTTGCAAGTTTTGCAGCTCGTTTAATTCGCGCTCTACTACTAAATACCAGTGAATATGGTCGCGAATGGTACATACTCTTGTTGGCTGTGGCCAGTGCTTGATGTCTCGTAATGGCGCAACAAGCAAACAGACAAGAAGCGATGTCCCTAAAAGATTTACAATGCGACGAAGAATCGGACCGGACCGGAATGCTACCCGCAAGCAGCGCGCTTTCAGCAAGCGCAGATGAAGAAAAAAAATTGCAAACGAAACAAACGCGAGGAAAAAAGCAAACGCAACATTGCATTGCAGACATTGAACACCAAACACCGAACATTGCGGACTGAAATCGCGTCGATCGACATGCGGATATAACTCTTAATTGCTGTTCGTTACGCGTTCGTTTGCGCAAATCTTCAGCACATCTTTCGCGACCTGTGTACACCTCTTTTAGTCTTTTCTTCGAGGTGTCTTCAATTTCTCTCAATGCGCCCATGAAGGCAGACTTCCTCAAGATTACCAATGCCTACACACGAAATGTGAACCATCATGGTAAATGATCAGATTTATGTTTTGCAATTTTTAAAGTTTCTTCGCGAATATAACAAATTTCAGAGGATAATTAATATATGAAACTCACCCATAAAAAGAAGAAAAGTCGCAGAATGTAAAAGACACTAACCTGAAACAAAAAAAATATTAATATTTATATTTTTATTAAGTCTGAGAATTAGGAATTTTCCAGAATAATATGTATATAGAATAACAATACAATGATCTTGATTGTATTGTAATTTCAAATGAAAATTCTGTGGAAAAATTCAAACTTTATCATTTGTATGTTACGTCGAAAATTATTAATTAGCTCCATTTAGTTTAATTTACATTAAATAAATGGGAACAGTCAATGTTAATGCAAATAATTTTAACATTAATTTATTAATTAAATTAATCATTTGCATTTAAGCCAATGTTTCTTAATGCGAAGCATTAAACAATGAAAAGATTAAATAATAACTGTTCAGTGTACCAAAAAACTGTTAATAAAAACAAAATAAAATTGAAGGAAATTACAATTAAAAGAATAAAAATGTGAGTACTAGTGTGAAATTGCCACTACATAAATGTATAAATTTAATTACTATTGAAATTAATGACGTAAACACTTAAAAGAAATCCAAATTTCAGAATTAATTAATAATTAATGAGTTTTATTTTGTATTATTTTTGGTTAAAAATTTCTTACTTAGTTTTTGTATTTATTTTTTCTGGTTGAAATTGATAAGATTTCTAGATTTATCTATTTTTCACAACATAACATAGATTTTTTAACAAACAATATTAAAATTATGTGTTTTAAATAAACCTGAGAAAATCGTATGCATATCATTGTAAATTTCCGCGATAAACAAACAACACATTACAAATGAAGCTAATCAATAGAAAAATCATCCAATTAAGATGCAAATGCACCTTAATATGATAAAAATGATAAAAGATGCTCGGTTGTAAACACTCATCTGAAATGTCAATTGTATAATCGAAACGTTGAAAGACTTATCCGAAGCAAACGAATCTGCTCGAATGTCTAAAATAAGAGCGAGCATTAGCGATTCGTGCATATTAATCCAGAATTGATATAAATTATAAGTCCGATATGCATAAAAGAGACATAATAATTAGGTGTGCGACGCGAGCGCGTATAAATTTCATTAATTAGCGGGAGCGCGCAGCGAGAAAAGTCGCATGCATTTAAATAAATTACATCGCATCATTAATATGAGATTAGGCTTGAGATATTTGTATCAACTCTGCGCGCATTGTGTGACTCATTAGTCTATTTTCAGTGCGGCTCTATTTCAATTTCAGTCGCGAGAAAACTCGATGCAAATTCGACGCGAATTTCTCGAAATATTTCCATGCTGATGCTGGCGAAATTAGCTATTCATGGAAACAGTTAAACGTCTCTGTCAATCAAGAAAGAGTCAAATCATTGAGGAGATCTACGAAGGCGAAGAATGCAAATGGATGTTTAACTAGGTGCTGATAAAGTCAACGCCATCCGTCCATCCGTCAGAGTCGCGAATTTTTCGCGCAAGCAATAAGTTTGCAAGACTCATAGATAACTGATAGATGGCGATATGGATTGATGGCTCGTACAACACTATTGAGCCAACAAACAGACAATAATTCAGCATTGAAGTACAAACTTCAAAAATGTTTTCAACAACACAACTAATGCACGTTTAATGTGACTCGACTAGCTGACTAATGCTAATACGCTCAAACTTATTTTCTCGTTACATCTCTGTACAAGATCACAAGATTTGCACATTATTGCAATTCACTTTAAAATATTTATGCATATTATACACTTATTCAATGAATGGTCAATTTACACTTGTAATTTCTCCAATTTTTTTCTATAACTTCCTTACTTGGAAAAAATTAAGATGTATAAAATTATTGTAGAAATAGTTTTGATAATTTAATTTTGTTATTGATGGAAATTGTTGGGAAACACCCAGTGAATGAGTTGGAGTGTATTTATCAAAATGATGAATTGCATACTGCAACGATGGATGGCAAAGAAACGGATGGCACAAGAAACCCCAATGAGCCACAAAGTGCACAAGGTAAACAAAACTAAATAAAAATTGCAAATCGTGTACTTGTACGTTAAATATACACAACGCATCCTATAAGTTTATGAATAACTTATAAATTATAATTTTTTAAAGGAAACTAAATTTTTGACCGTTTTGCGACACCAAAATTTCTGTTACATTCAATTACTTTTCCTTTCACTTTATTTGAAAATCTGCGAAATCTAAAATTTTCTATATGTAATAATTAATTATTATTGTAGCTGTAAATAAATTTTAGATGTTTCTTATGCAACTAAATGGTGAGATCTAACACTTTAATAACATTTATCGTTAACTTCTAGTGGGTATATCACAAAGAGATTTGTAAAATCGCAACCACACGATGCATTGAACAAAGCAATGTCTTCCAACCGAACCACAAAATAAAATTCGAGACCAAGCAACAAATACTCATAAGTACTAGCTGGCAACCACCAAGCCACAAGTTTCATCTGTACAAAGACTTCTTCGTCAATTGCCGCTTACTTTATGGTAAAATGTACTTTGTTCACTGGACGTGATGGTCGGTTTCGGCTTGTTATTTATCTATCCGGGCGCAAATATATGTATAAAATATAATAAATATGTTTTTAATGTTTATATAATACTTCATAATGATTTGTTGCTTTTGCTCAAGCTACGTGACTGCGAAGAAAATTTCATTCACGTTTGAGAAGACAAGAAATATGTGTTGGTTTTGAACTGATACGAACTTAAAGAGATAGATAATTCAACATCATCTGTGAAAAATCTAAGAAAAAATAAAAATAAGAAATGAATAAAGTAATTAAAATTGTACTAATGAGAAACACCACTAACACCTGAGAAATTCTAATTAAGGACATATATCATATTTAATCTTAATATTGCAAGATAACAACTGTGATTATATTTCCATAAATCAAAGCAGAAAATTATATTGCGCATTGAACATTTGAACATCATCATTTGCGATTTCCACCCGCCAAATTGTTGCTATTGATGTTTGTTTAACGCGCGCCTAATGACGATCATAATTAAAGCGCCCCAGGGAAGAATGTCCATAAATTTTACGAACATGAAAAAATTACATGTAATCCGCAACGAACTTTAAGTGCGCACGTATCTGGATAATGAGGAAAAAGTGTGTTTCTAAATGATTTCGTTGCTGATTAATCATCTGGCAAATTACTTAAAAATATACTCATTAGATGCAATAGTTCATTATTTTGATCAGCCAGAAAATAAGAAATTTTGGCATCACCACCCAGAAGCTTATTAGTCTGGATGCAATCAACAACTATTTGTTTATACCATGAACATATTTTTTTGGTATAGTGAGTTATCATGTAATTGGCTAATGAAGCAATCAACGTGCAAATAAAATACAAGCCAAATGCAAACAGATCAAGACGAGTACAATAATTAGCAGTAATTTTACATTCGTCTCCGCATATCTTCGAATAGAGTCATAATAATACGATTATTATCTGCGCTGGCGATAGATATATGATAGCATTGAGTGTTAGTGCGTATAGAGAGGAAATGGGAAATTGCTGCTAATTGGGATTGGACGCTGCGCGCGCCTCTCGCAATTTCAATTGCGAATCGCAATCGTGCCATAATCCTATCGGTAATAATGGTAATCGTAATGGTAATAATAAATAAATGCGTATTGGTTATTTCGTGCATTTTTTCGCGCTATCAAATCGACGGCAATTATTCAAGCAGCATGCGTGCGCAATCGCGCGAATTTCCCGCAAATGTTCGCGAATATCGCGAATGTTGTTCAGGCGTACGCGAGCAACACGTATATGGGATTAATTAAAATTTGCAAAAACGCCGAGTGCGCAGGCCTGCGCGTAATTAATATGGTTTTATTGAGTTTTTTATCGTTTGACATTAACATTCATAGTCGGCGCATTAGCAGTTTGTGTCAGGGAAAAATATTGCTTCTCCTAATGGATCAATTTACATTTCACTTAATTGTCTTGACTTGTTATGAATTATTTTATTATTTTTCGTGTTCTTCAAGTCTTTCCTGCATGCCTATAGGATATATACTCGCATTCCAATCTTAATTATGAGGATTAAATATTTAATTTAATGCCCTCAATGCTTTTCAGTCACGTGTTATTTCATAATGTTTAAACATTTGTTAATAAAACGAATAAATTAAAATTTGAAATCTACACAATAAAATAATGATTAATTACTTTATGAAATTTTTTTTCAAAATCTACAATTATTTTATTTTTTGTTTTCATTTCATTCTTGAAATTTCTAAAATAGTTTTCCATTACAATACCCATATCATAAAATAATAACTATATTAGCAATAAACGAACGCATTGAAAACGTAAATCTTGCTATCGGCAATCGGCTATCTCATTCGATTTAAACTTCAAATCTTTAAATCATAGCGCATTCATCCTTGATACTCATACTCGTAATACAAATTGCATTTGTTTGCGCTAATGTTAATGCAAAACGCACCTCGAATCTCGATCCAAATAAGAAACATTTTCCTGCTCATGACTCTCATATTTCGAATCAACCTTAGGACAGCATGTCTTATATTATTTTACGAATATTTGTTCGCGAGAACAGCACGCTTGCATATTGCGAATTGAGTTGAAATTGTTTTAATTTGTTTTCGTCTATCTTTGGGCATGCCTATAAATGACTGCATAAGAACTTAAACCTTGCTTATTGATACATTTAGTTAATAATAACGATTAGAAGACTTGTAGATACTTGAGGCTACCTGCTAGTAAATTAATTCGTATTCTCATGTGTGCATATGCACATATCATTCTTAATTGTAATTATCATAAATTTCTTTGGAATTCTTAGTTATTAAAATTATTTTATCGTTTAATTTTCTCCTTATTTACTTTGCCTTTAGATTAAATTGTAATTGTATAAGATATCGATTTCATAAATGCATATTATTTTTTGCAAAACAATCAAAAAATTATTCCAGTAAAAATGCAATAAAAAAAATATTGCATTTAGTTTTGAAACTTTGAAAACAATAAACCATTGATTTATTAAATTAAATAAATCTCTTTAGACAAGTTTTTTATTCATGATTCCATCAAATGCAATTAGTCAGGCTGTTTATAACAATAAATTTTTTCCTCAAATCTCAAGTCATTTCAAATCAACAGACATTTATATTGTTCGCTGCAAACTGTAAAATCTCTGAATGTGTTCGAAAACTAATTCATATTCAATCACCATCGCCAATCACCTTCTGAGTGCGCGAATTTGTTCTGCAAATGCAAATCATTTCGAGTAAATCGAATAAATTTAATGGAAAATCGTGACTGCCAGGTTTTACCTTTAGTCCAGGTTTATTTATTTATTGTAATTTAGTTGTTGCTCTATAGTATTCTCCGGTTTTTATTTATCATTGTAATTTCGCATTAATAATCTCATTAAACGTTCATAAATTACAAGTTTATTTGTTAATTGATTTTCAATTTATTGCCACCTGCAAAAATGAATCATAATTTGAAAATTATCGAATCAAAGAGGAAATTGAAAAAATGATTTGATTACATCTATAAAAAATCATAAGGAAATTTAAAAAATTCCGAATTAAATTCGCAATAAATGTCACCAGTTCATTCATTCATCTGTTCGAATCCGCCATATTTAGTCTGTGTTTGCGTGTTCTGCCAACTGTCTTAACGAATGCACTTACGTAATTTACTTGCATATTTATTAACTTATTTTAATTAGTCGCGTCTACCTGCAATACCTAACTTTGTAAACTATAATTCACTGATTTCTCAAATCTTCAAAGTAAAATTTATCATCAAAAAAAATTTGCAAGACCAGTCATCATTTTATAGTCTTAAAGTTAGTATTCAAATTGTTGCACTAATTTTATCAAATATGATTATAATAAGTATTAGAAACAAGTGAACATTTGTATACGTTTTATGCATTGCAAACGTAATAAATATCGTTCATTTCCCGTGCTTTTGCGCAAACGTTTGCGTTTAGTATCAAGTGCTATAGTGCACACATATCATCACTCCTCATGACTATGCGAGATAAACTCATCGACTTTATGTTTATGATTTTTCCTCGTGCCGCAACCATCGCCATCGACGCTCCAACTATTTACAACCAATGATGTTCAACATTTTACGTATGTTTCCAGTCCTTTTTCTTCTTCTTTTTCCCGCATATCGTCAAACAGATTCATCGATTTTCGTTTTTGCACTTTGAATTTTTGATTTGCGCAGATATTGCAAGCAGTAGGTAAATGCCATATGCATGTTATTACAACGTGATAACTTACGAATGGTTGCTGCATGCAGTTAATATTGCAATTAACAAACAAATTAACAAGCGTCGTTTAGCTTTAAGATGGCGAAAAATTAATGCATTAATAATTATTTGCGGCGTTTGCAGTTTGTGCCCTAATGACCAGCCAATCAGTGATTATAAGTGACATGATTTGTATTTATATGCTAAATATCATTTAGTTAATAGTTTAGTTTTTGTTATTTAATTATGTTTAATATAAAATTTTATCATTTCTACATGTTAATTTCTTATACTTAAAATAAAACAGTTACAATGTTGAAAGTTGTAATTTCATTGATTTATATGCTCTAAGAATCTGAAATATCTCAAGATCAAAACTCGTGCTAAAAAAATACAAAACTAAAGTTATAATTCATTTCCAATGCTTTGTTTGCTTAATCTGATCATCAAAAACCAACGAATAAGACCGCACAAAAATGTTCTAGAAGTAAATATGTCTTTAACGAAGTAATAACAAAGTCATGAACATTGATATCTCTCTTAAGAGTTCCTCCATTTATTCATCTCGTTATCTGATTGCTGCTATCAACAATCAGCAAACACATTTATTTTTCTGCTTAGAAATATTTCATCGATTGATAAGGAAATTGACATTGCAGCACGAGGCAGAAATTTTAGTGGAGCGTGTCTTCACTTTGTAATATTTCTTGGCTACATACTATTTAGCATTAGTGCACGTTTAAGTACATATATTTAAGAGTAAATCAGATCTGAGGAGAGTAAACGCGTTTTGCTCGGATAAGTTTGCTCCTTTCTATTCCTTCGTCTCCGATATTGTACCCCGTTGATATTATTGTTAAATCAGAGTATGAAACAACAAAAAAGAATTTAACAACTACATTGTTGTTAGGAGACCACACGCTATTATTGCAGATATGCTTCGAAGACATTGAAACTTGAGGTCGGGATACGATGAGTAATTGCATTGCGCTTTTTGGTTTTTAGTTCAAGTTCGTTGGATTGGATCCGATGGTTTAGTTATTGAACTTGCAAAAATTGAGATACTCATAAAAGATATAAGAGTATAATAGAAATCCATGCATGACTTGCAGCAACGTGTCCGAAAGATTCAATGATCCATTATAGCAATAAATTCGCAAGGTTTCGCCATGTTTGTTTCAGTAATCGTTCAAAGACACAATACAAGGTTTTGTTGCTAAATTGCGAAATTCAATTTTCATTGCCATGTGAAAAGAAAAATCAGTTATCTGATATTCACAATTTGCTTATTGGAGCAGATTTGAATTTTGCAAATGATGAATGCAAATCATCAGTTGGTTGTTGTCGCAGTGCATAATAAATCATTCGACAAGTAGGCATCAGGCCGTTTATCGGCGACTTTCATGCGAAAATTGATATTTTTTCCATCCATCACCAGAACGCGCGGCCCCCCCGAACAAGAAACCGATCTTAAAGTAAGCGTTGCCTTCGGTGTAATTAACCGACGTCTTCGTCGACGTGTTGTCCGCAATGGCTGCAAACGTATCTAATGGCTTTTGCCAGTTTCTTCCTCTTCGGCAATCCAATCGTCGCTTCGGCGCGGATGCTCTTCGCGGATTCGTCGAGCACATCGAGGCAACGAACGAGCAAAATTGATTAAATGCATTCATGCGGTCGACAATTACTCAAGCGATGGCAAAAATGGCATACGCTCTGCGCGCGAAATTAATACCTGCATTACTGCATACTTTTCGTTTCATGTATGTGTGTGTGTGTGTGTGACGAGTATCAATCAATCATGGATCAATTAACTTAAGTAGAAAAACTGCGCTCTCTGGCGAAGAGTTTTATTAATTTTCTTAGGTCTGATTGGGTAAACGTTTCCAGCGTTGAAAGCATATTTTATGCGAAATTGCATATTCAAGTCACAAATTATTTTGCAAGAAAATTTATTACACTAAACTTTTGGTAAAATTTTTTTCTCTATAATTATCTGATTGAATTGTTGTTACCAGAGTTATAAGATTGTTTAAATAGTTGTATCAATAGTTTTGAAAAAGTTTTGCAAATATATTGAAAAACTAGGATTTGAATATTCTCATCAAAATCATGATTATCGATTATTAAGTATCGATCATGAACAAATGTTTTAAGTACTCACTAATAGTGAACATACATAATTTGTATTCAAATTGAAAAAAATCGTGATTGAAGAGAAGAATGATGATACATGACGCGATACACGACACGAAAAGACCTGTCGCATTTCTTCGTGGGTGGTTACTCAGCAGAAAATGCTCATCAAGTGAAACTATCACTAAACAATCACTCATACTATGAGTACTCGACATCTACATAAGAGAACATTAAATGCTAGTTCTAGCAGGAAACTTCTTTTCATGACATTTCTTTATCATATAAATAGTTTATTATTAAATAAAGTAGAAATCCTTTAAGTTCATATATGAAGATGTAGCATCTTCTTTGTGAGCAATTATAAGAAGAAGATTATGTAACTAGTGGATGTGAAAAATGTGCAACTGTATTCGATTATATCGTAAATCAAATTCGACGGTTTAATTGACTTTTGCAGCTTAATTAAGCGATAATGCATTGTAATGAATTTAATTCTTGTCAGATAATTGTTCCATTATCAATTGAATATTATTTAATATCTCTAGCCATAAAATCAAAATTTTCTTATCCAATTTAAAGTATTAGTACTTAGAAAATAGCTGAATAAAAAATAATTTGATTTGCCAATTAAAGATAAACCAAAAATGCAAAAGTAAAATTCTAAGTCAAGTACTAATTAAAAACCAAAATATGCATAAAACCTCTCACAATTAATGATGAAGCAAATTTCAATAAGTTAGTGCTTAACAACTGTTTCTTTGTCTCATTGAATTTCTTCCTGATTTTCTGACTCATCTTTAATTCAATTCTTCAATCTTCTTCAATCTGTAACCCATAGATTTCTTCTGGTCTTTAACTCTCTATTCTTCATCTACTTTTTTCTTCAAACTCGTTTCGAGTTTTCTATAACTACCATTATAAATGATTACGGCTGTTAGTGAATCTTTAATAACTAATTAAGCGTCCTCGTCCTGTACGAACGAGTTGATCAAACTCTCAATCTAGGGATTTAGTAAGTGCGTTCGTACGCATTGCGAAACAGCACCCGTCTTCAATGTAATTTCTAGCCAGGTGGAATTCTTTTATTTGTTATAAATAAAAGCTGTGAGCTGTGAGTCCGAGGTGGCGGATGTAACAATTTTTTTCGTAATTAATTAAACACACGTTAACGCGCATTAACAAATCTTGACGTTGCTTGAGGATATATTCAATTCATTGGTGGATTATGAATCTATTGGCTGATTTTGAAGAAGCAGAAGTCTTAATTGATTTAATTTCCTGTGTGGACAACACTTCAATACAACGGAAACGGTTTGTAAATTTTATGATTGAATACATTTTTTTTTTTGATAGTGTAATTCAATCTATAAAAAATTATTTCAGAAGTTTTGAAAAATATATTCATAAATAATTATGAGTCAGAAATATGACAGAGCAACTAATAAAACTGCAAAGCATAAATAATTTTTACCGCAAATGTCATACCAGGAAATTTCCAGCAAAAATTATCCATGACAATTATAAACTTATAAGCAACAAGTGCATATCGCCATCACGTCCAAACATGTTAATAACTAATTTAGCGCGCTTGTCTAATTGCTATCTGCACACACTACAAACTCGATGGTGCCTTATGCTTCCTTGTTCAGTGAACAGCTAAGAACAACATTGCTCTCAACGAATCATAAATTTCAAATAAACGACTTAAGTCACATCGGTTTCGATTCCATATTCGTTTCCCTTTTATATCATGTACAAACAATAGATTTAATAATAAGTAAATTTTTCATTTGGTAACCTCTTATGAGTTTTGCAAAAAATGTATTGTCGGTGATGGAAACTATCTCAAAAGAAAATCATCTTGCACATTTCTTAATTGCTATTACGATTACAAGAGCAAATATCTTAAGATGAGCTACAAAACGAGTGCAAAAGCATGAAAATTGCAATAATTTCTATATTTGGTATCTGAATCCTATATTTTATGTTTTGCAAGTTATAGCAAATATAAAAGATTTACTGCTAGATATTTGAAACGGTTTCATAAATGTTCAGTTTATTTTTTAGTTTTCAAAGCAAAGAAAAAATCTGCAAATTATGTAATAAAGAAGTTATTTTTATTGCGGTTCTTTATTTAGTTTTTTATTTATTTTTCTCGGCTTGTAATAAATATTTCATAATTTTTCGTTTAGACTTCTTATGTTTGCAGATTGCATATTGCAATTAATTTTGCTTGGTCAATTAGAAAAATGTAAAAACTATGCAAATTTAAATTTTTATATTAATTTTGTAACCTTTAAGCTCACATTTTTATATTTCATATGAGCAATCGTTTATAAATAAAATATCATAAAATATTAATAAAACTTTTTTAAACTTTCAATTCAGTTTTTCTAATTGCTATCATCAAACTTGCGAATTTTATAGAAAATCGATTAATACTTCACATGAATCATACAACCAACTTTGCAAAAATTTGCAATGTTTCTTCTGAAGAAGTTAAAAAAGACTCAAATATTGGCGAAGAAAATACAAGGAGTTAATTAGTGAAAAACGTCAACAAAACGTGTTTTTTTCGAATTTATGTGACATAAACTGCGCGAAAATTGCAATATATTAAGGAAGCCCTTTGCAAAAATGCCTAATAGGCAACAGGTCGATGGATGTTACGCGGCAATTCATTTACAAGTCAGCGTTTTGAAAAGATTTCTTTCACGTCTTCGTTCACCTGCAGATGAAACGAAACGGTAGTCGGTCACTTTGCGCGATTCGCGAATCTTCAGCGCGATCGCCGCAATCTTCATCATCATCATCCAACATCACCAGCGTGTTCATCGGCTGCTTCGTGCCGGGTTTGTGCATCGCAAGCCTTTGAAGCCTTTGCGGCTACTTTGCTCGACTCATTCGCGTATCGTCTTCGTCCTAATGGAACTTATTAGTCTGTCACGAACGATTACGTGTGCTATTAATTATGGCATAACATGCACACAACATACTTCTCGTCGAAAAAAAAAACGCGAATCAATTTGGATCTTAAAATTTCAATTAATCCATTAAAATCGCCATAAATCACTTGCAAGTTTGGTAATTTATAATTCAGTTACAAATTTGAAATATCTATTGCATTCAATCAATTTGATAATAATTTCTTTTCATGAAAAATGTAGTCTCAATCTTTGTATGACTTTTATTAATTAAAAACGAATTTTCTCATGATTTTATTTGATTATTTTTGGATGACGTGCTGAGAAACTTTGAACTCATTTAACTTTTTTAACCTTTTGCTCTTCTTCGAGCCTCATTTCAGATTATTTAGGATATCCAAGTTTTTTCTTAGCTTTACTTTGAGAAGCTCTGTTCAGGACTGGAAATTTCCATATCTGAATGATCGATACGATGGATGATCGATTCGTGTCAGTGGTTGAGATCTCTGCTTGACGTCCAGTAATGTCTCACATTGCTGGTTTGATTCCAAAATATTTATCTAAGTTCTTATACGCCGCATATGACAGACAACTTTACATTATGTCAATTAAATTGATTGTTTGATTCGAATGATTATTGATTGACCAATCAATGATCAGAAAGTTTTTAAAGTTTCAGAAAAATTTCAAAAACGCATTACATTGTTGCATACTTTGAAATCTATGGGATGTCTTTTTTAATTGATGTTAACTTTTCTAGGATCATTAGACACACTCCATTAGAGACAACAATAACAAATAACTTACTGAGTAGAGTACGCTGACCATATTGCCTCAAGACATCAGATTGACCAAACGGACTCACCTGGAAAGAAAAAAAGATGTTAATTAAAATGGCATTTTACTCATTTAGTTATATTTTAATAAACAAAACATCGTTTGTCTTTGCCAGCTAATGATAATTACCAAAACCTAGTTAATTGAAACATTTGCGTCAATTACAGTTAAATATTCTCATACGTCAGTACTTAATGTAGAAAAAAGGTATCAATAAACTCGAAAATTTGGTTAATTTATTATGTTGTACAGCATTTTGGATGCATAATTCATAAAACGTGAGTTTTATGAGTTCATTACCAATTTTTCTTCTTCATGTATCTAAACCATAGATAATTTAGCAGTCATTTGGTACATCTAGTGGTCAAGTAATTCGTTCGTTAATTTCTTAACTTTTGAGTAAATTGAGGCTTAGAATCTCTTTAAGTGCGACAAATTGCTTGAAGGCAAAAAAAATAGTCACGATGTTTTTCAGCTACAAAATCACTTCAAAAAAATGAAAAATGTGTATTTAAATTATCATTAATTTTAATTATATCGTCATAAAATTGTGAAAACGCCAACAAATTAAGTCATGGTAGAATTTCCTGGAGGTATTTCTTCAGGATGATGTTTAGTAATAACACATCAGTAAAAACTCTGAGAAAAACTTGGAATTTTCGAACCCAGAAGGAAAAGTAAAAAAAGACCGGGTTACAAACTGAAGAGCAGCGCATTGAAGTCACCAGAAATCCTCATAACTATGAGCATCAAGTGTGCATTAAGTCTGCAAGCCCAAACCGTACTGTGACCACTCGTCCAACTTATGATGGTGCACCACCATCCTACAAGTGGGGGGTCACCATATGACGAAGAGGCGCGTATGTTAATCGGCAATCTGCACGACGATCCGCGAAGAACCACCATGCGGAGAGTACGCCATGGTCGGGTATGGTATGGACACCAGAGTTGGTATGGGTAACCGCGAGAGGTATGGTAGACTTCTTCGGCGGCACAGGTGGGGCACACACACGGCTAGCTGGGCCCCGACGGACGCGCTGCACCAGGTGGGGACACCGCAAGCGCGCCCGAATGTAGGTCTTTGGGTCCATCGTCGGTGGGTGGCGAGCGGCGCGCAGTTGACGGTACCGCTAAGCGCGAACAAGTACCGCTCCGGAAGGTCGCACCTTCTTGTGGTATCCTACCATCGACGAATTGTGTGTGGCATCCACGAGCTGCGAGAAGAGGCACCCTCAGCGAGCAGACCCACCCGACCCACACCCGGGGGGACCACCCCAGCGTCGGAAAAGCGGAAAATCCAAACAACAACAAGAACCGAACGAAGACCGCGAATTCGGTCGCGACCTAGTGGAGAAAAGCCGGTGGTGAAATTTTTGCAAATCGCAAGGAAATTTCTGCTAGAAGATCTTCTACCAGGACCATCTTGGGAAAGTGTCCTTCGAAAGGATTTGGGATTTTCAAACATTGTTGTGTGTCTAGTGCTTCAATCCTAGAAAGGATTCGCGAAGAAGGAACGTCACTGAACGTGGGGGAAGAAGTGCAAATATTTGTAGTGGGTAAACATTCTCATTAACTTTACTGAGTGTTAAACAATTATTGACCGATTTGCGCGTTATTTGCGCTATGCAAATAGCTGCTGTCATAGCAACTGGACTATGTGGTACTCCAACGGGAACCGGAAGTTCATCGTAATCATGTTTACTAGTCCACGCGAATAACAAACAACTCTGAAAAACTTGGGTTACTGTCCTCATCGAGCATTAAAATCAAGTGAATCGTTCTTGAATTGAAGTGAAAATTGAGCTCATTTCTTCAGTGGAAAAGTGACTTAAGTAACATCCACCACGTCTTGGATATTTGGTGTCGTTTTAAAAGTGGATTTTTCCGTTTTTCATTTGGGAATTACTTTCATTGACTACATTCATTAAACGGTAGGTTTTGCAAATTTTTTCATCTTCTTGCAATTAGTAATTATCTTTGTTAATTATCGTTTCGCGAATCACTTCCGGGCTGTAAATTAAGGGGAAAATTAAAATCTCGAATGGCAACGCAGACAACAAGAAGAAAATGAAAATTCCGAACGCGCGCGCGCGACTTCCTCGAAGGACGAATAGCACCGCGTTTAATTTTAAGTGACTTCAACTGGAATTCCTTCGGACAACCGTTAGAGCATTCTGTCGATTTGTTGCATTTTCTTTGCCGGATTGAAGGAGTCTCAAGATGTGATGTGTGGACGCGTGTTATTCAAGCGGTAATCAGCGGTTTATTAATTGCGCACGCATGCAAACTTTCCAACGAAGAAGAAGTTAGTTGTGACATTGATTCGAATCGGATATCCCATTGCTGTTTATAACGACGATTCCAATGATTTCATTTTAATTTCATTTCTATTCGATTATGTCTGCAAGAAGCTCTTTGTAAGATTTTTTATGACAGTTTGTATGCATTTGTTTAAGGTGATTTTTGACTGTCTTTAATTGCCTGTCGTTTGAGTTACGACCACAGGAGACAAAAGCAATCGATGGCTTTATGATGGTTCGTAAATTACATATTATCACATATACATATATTCAATATATTCAATACTAGTTGACTCTTCAGACATTATCCTGCTTTATGAAAATATTTAATTTATATGTAACGATATTAACAATATGTCACGATACGAAACTTGTAAGAGTCTATGAAAATTTCAGGACAACAATCATTAAAATCATTATTCAACAAATGTATTTATATTTTGGAACCATCATCCTTTAGATAATTCCAAATCCAAAAATTAGCAAAATTAGTACAAATTTTCTCACGTGATTCAACGAAGAAGTTTGGGCAGTTAATTTTTACTAAATTGAAGATATTGAAGATGAGTCTGTTATGGATGTAACTAAGTAATTAAATATTTACCAAGAGTTCTTGTAATGGGAGTTACAAAGTTGCGTTTATGGCGTTTTCACTCAAGCGCTGAATTTGGTTTATTCAGTTCCTTATCGACGATGAGATCAGATAGAAATTTGCTTTTTGCAAATTTCCGTAAATATAATTGCATTTCCATGCAGGTCTAGCAATTTATCGTTTGCATTCTTAAGGATAAGCTTGATTTATGCAAGTATTATTTATGGAGTTATCGGGAAATTTTGAATTTGTAATGTACCATCTCCAATTAATACTAAAATTATCAAACCTCAATTTAGTTTTCTAAGAATTTTAATTATCTTTGAACCGATCAGATGGTACCAGAAGGAGTATCCAAAAAAATATCATTTTTGAGATACAAGACACGAAGATAACCATGGTGGAAAAAATGTCAAAACCGTTAGACAAGAAAATCTAAATTTTCAACATAATACCTTCAACACTATCTAATAAATTCTATTTCGCCAAGAAAAGCGCCCATAGATTCTTCTCCACATCGTGTCTCTAGATCTTTGGGTACCATCCGAGCAGTACCAACAACAAGTACCAGATCGGGTGCGTTCATTGGTCCGACAAATGCAGGCAAGTCAACTTTGCAAAATAGTAAAATCATCGTAGGTGTTATAACAGTACCTCAGCCAGCCATCCACATTCGTGGCATTCGACTTCTTGCATCTTCGGCATGTCCCATCATCATCACCATCATCATCATCAGCAGCAGCAGCGGCGGCGGCGGGCATCGATGCCGCCGAATGACAATGATAAAATGCGTGGCATCGTTAAACTGGCGTAAAACTCATTTCACAAGCCAGTAAACACTCCGCCAACATTCGCGCCCATAATGGTCAGCGAGCAGTGGCGACGACGATGACGATGATGATGACGGTGGTGGTGCTCATGATCGCGTTAATAAAATCAAAAAGAATCGCCGCATGCGGGCAAAAAGTTGGCGTACGATGACAGACCGTCATCCGAAGCGGCCGCCACAACCATCAGGGGCGCGCAGAAAAACGGCCGGCAAGCATCTACTGTTATTGGTTTAAGCATACGACACGGCCGATGGGCAAAAAATGCGATGCGAAAAAAGTTGCGCACCAAAGGCGACGGAGGCGTACGCTGTCGCAGAAAAAGTCGAGAAAAAGTGGTGAAAAAGTTGCTCGTGCGCGCTGCGAGCCGCCATCGGACATGACTTGAAGTGACAGCAATGACGACAGAGCATTGACTTGACATGACTTGACTACCGACGAAGAGAAATATTTTGCTTTCAATCCACGACTTGATATTAAGAAAATAAATAAATATCCTTTGGTTGCAGTTAATTTCATAAGAAATTTTGCGAATCAATTGGTAACGGTTTTATGTTTATATTAAATTATCCTGATATTTTTGTTATTTTTGCAATCATTCATGTGACACCAAAATTTTTTAATACTTTGTCCAAAAATAAAATCACCTTTGATTTGTTACTGGTTACTAAAATTGTTGCTATGTGAAAGCCCAAATTTTACTCCTAACTAGGAACCATACATTAAGTTATGTTAGGTACTCATTATTTTTGTAATTTTGAAACACTAATGGCCATTAATTCAAAGTCCATCATCAAGTGCAAGGCCAAAGACACAATTTACGTCTTCAACGACGAAGTAGTTTTCCAATTTTTGTAGCTACCAACGAAAAACCCATTACTAATCATTACAAAACCGTTAAGCTACCGAATAATAATTCCAAGTTTTTACTCAAATTTCTCAAATAAACAACCAAAAATTTCAATCGTACGCGATGTCATCGTGGAAACTAAAAAGTTCCGTTAGGAAATCAACTGTAATTGCTACAACCAACATGCATAACTCGACCAAATTGCTGCTAATGTTGATTTCACATTCAATTGATTTCAGAGGTATTTGATTTCAACATTTGTTGTTCTTTTTGGTTAAATTTGTATGCAAAGCTGCCGTATCCGCTCGTATGTTTTCTCTCGTCGAGCTTTTAATGTTTAATGTCCGAGCTTAACGTCTTTGCATCTTGCAGACTTTACTGCACGTTGAGGATGATTGGAATGAATTGCATTCGGAGTCGCAATGGTAATCGCATTCGAAACGATTGATATCGTGTGATCATTGAGTTGGTGTGTCTTCAGAAGTCGATGGTGTGCGGCTGTTTTGAGAGAGATTTAAGAGAAATTACACGTAATCATAGCCATAGTATTGGTGGAGTACATTTTCAGAGGAAGCCGAATGCAAATGCGAATGCCATTATTTTTGGTCGTTGTGTTTTGTTGCGGTGTCTTATCCGATGGTATTATTCTCGATGGCGGCATCGAAGCGAAATTACTGGTGGGCTAATTACAAGCTGATGCAGCCAAAATTGCAATAATTCGATTTTATGGGATCAATAAAGTCGGTTTTTTTAGTTTTTAAACTTTTTTTTCATGTGAAATTACTTCAACTTGCAAAATCTTTCGGTAATCTTTATAATGAACACTAATTATAAATTTTTGAAGCTTGAACTTATTATTAGATTTTTAAAAATATTCGTTTTTATTTGCAACATTTTGGTTTCTTTCACAACAAAGTTTTTGTTGTTGTTTTTTCTCGAAAATCTTAATGATATCTTAACGCCTAATGAGTTTAACTTTACGACTATTCAACCTGAACTAATCCACTCGGCAGCGCATAGTTTCTAATCCTCCATAAAATATTGATAATTAATACGAATTTAAACGCTTCGCAGCCTATCAGCACACAATATTTGTATGCAAACTTCGTCAGCGAGAGAAGCCAAAAAAACTTGAACCGTGCCACTTCGCCATTTTAGTGATGCCAAAACGAACAGGTGGGCTTCTAATAAATTGACAGTTGGAATATTCACTCACGCCTTCTTCATCTTCTTCTGTCAAGCATCAGCCCAAAAAAATGCTGGGAAGAAATTTGGATGCATTAAATTTAAACATGGGACTTCTTTCATTGACATTCTCAAATTAGAGATGTCTATCAATTCGCAACACCTCGTTTTTATTTTTGATGAAGTCTCAAGATTATTAATTAGGCACATAATCATCTGTTATTTGGTTGTTTCAGAGGAGAAGAGATAAGAAAATTTAAGAAATTCTGAGGCTAAACTTTCTCTGAAGGTTGAAATAAGGAAATTTAATTAACGACTAAATTTCATAGATAATGAAACTTATCTGATGTTTTGAAGTTTAAGAGGCAATAACGCTTTATTTATCCGAATTTTTGTTGTTACTAAAAGTGCAATTTCAAAAAGTGATCATCAAATAACCTGAAGTTCTCTAACTTGATCCATCCAAGTGATGTTCTCATTGTTCGAAAAATGTAAATTCCGATGGCAAGAAATAAAAAATGATTATAGCCTTATAATTAAGGTTTATGCTGCGGCGCACACGTCTTATCCTCACATAGACCATCATGAGGTCTAAATACGGTGCAGACTTCCTAACAAACTATCTTTCATCCGCGCTTGGTGTCTGCTAACAATTCCGCCGCTACCGAAGAAGCTCAAAGGTGTAAAGAATACGGAAAAAACGAGCACAGTTTCCGCATGAGCTGCGAACACCTTGTGTTCTTGGTTCCTGCTCGACGATTCCAAACGATACCCATACAAAACGACCGAATGAGACGCGAAGCAAATTTGTTTGATGCTGATGATGATGCTGGCGGTTCGCTGATGATCCAGCCCGTAATTAAATCGAAGATTTAGCGCTACGATAAGATTCTACATCACACACAACTCTTAACGTGTGCGTTCAGTGCGGAATAAACAAATGTGCGAAGATGGTAAACATGCAAAATGAGAAATATGTACAATAAAGCAAATCGCAACCTGCAAGAATGCCAAAGAAGAATGGTTTGTGTCAGAGGTAATTTAATAATAGGGAAAGTTGCTTGCATTTTTTTTTCTTTCATGTGCGATTCAATTAGTCATTTTGATGCAAAATTTCACTTGATTTTAATTTTCAATTATGTATTTCATTACGTCACATCAAGTTTTCAAAAATTTTCTGAAAAGATTTTTGCAAAATCTTAAAAATCAAAAGAAGAAGTTCCATATGCATTTTGCAAAAAAAACTTAGGAATTCGCGGATTACATGAAGATTAGTTACGCAAGTGGATATACATCATGTACACTAACGCCTCATTCTCGCACACTTTGTCTCGAGAAATATCAATGCCATTCGGCATTTCTTTCTTAATTCCTATCCCCACAAACGTTCCCATATTTCATGCAAATAATCTTCGCGAATCTCAATCTTTGCCTACCGATCTATCATCTATCTGGGTGTGCAGTGCACTAAAACTTACTTTAGATCTTCTCATCTCATCTGAACTATGATGTCGTTTCGTCCATGCCAACAATGCAGAATGCCATCGAGAACAACACAAAGCGACACCGAATCGAATAGAATAGACAATGGCGTATGGAGTGGAGGATGTACACTCTATGCTCGACACTTGTTGAATCTAGACTTGAATTATTTATTTCCACTTGTGTGTGTGTGCACCGATCGTACACAATACACATTTCGGAATAGATGCATAGTGATGTGATATTTATTGCGGCATTGTATTCGCATGCTTTTCTTTGTTGTTGCATTTGTGCGTTGGCGAATCGTAGCGACATCTGCACTTGTGCACTAGACTACTAGGTCTGCAAAGTTTTTGCAAACTTTTTTTTTCCTGAATAATTAAATTTAAGTTGATACCATTTATCAAAAATTACTATTATTTTAAACATTAATAAAAAGTGGAATAAAAATTACTTCTAGAAATTAAATTTACCATTGTTTTTCTAAGTGACAGCAGTTCCTTATTAATTAATGTCTGGATACGATTAATTACCAGACATAATTAAGTTATTAAATTAATAAATTTGCAAGATGAATGAAAGCAATGAATGAGACATTTTTAAATGTCACCTGGTACTGAATTTTTTATATAGAAATTCCTTTGATTCATTATTTATGAGTGCATTGTATTTTCTGAATGCCATTCTTTCAATACACAATTGTGAATGTGAATGAATAAAATATTTATTACTTATTTTAATAAGTAATATTTAACATGAAGAGACAAGTGACACCTTTCAATGCAAAATTTTAAATACAGCTTTGTTTTTACCACGATTCCAATATATATTACAAAATTGCACACATGCAAAATATTTAAGCAATAATTACTTATGAATTTGTTCTAAGAATATTGTCAAATATGAATTCAAACACCAAATTTTTCCATCTTATTAGGTCGCAATTAAAAAAATGTTGCGCAGAAAGAAAGGAAAATCCTAATTAGCATAGACAACTAACAACGAACTAATCCACATCCATCAACACTAGACCACTACCTGTCTATCTAACTATGCATCTAATTTATTTATTATTTCAATTACAATTACAAACTACATCCTCAACAACCACATGCAAACACTCTGCGGTTGAGAGACCACAAAGGTCTCAACCAACAACAAAAAAAAGTTTCCATGGCTGACAGTTAAACGAAATCTAATATGTTCGATGACTACGCCATTGCTCATTTCTAAATTGACCAGCATTCTTGGGAATTTGCAAACTTATAATTTCGTCGACGAAAAAATGTGGACTATTTATGTGTTAACTTGGCAAATAATAAATAAATAATGAGCTGCCTTAAGTTGTTGGCTGGCTGAGTAACCAACAGCTAGTTTGTAGTTTGGTTGTAGCGATGCCTAACGGAAGCAAAATTCACGTGGCGTGTAAAAAATCCACGAGTGACGTAAACGGAGATATAATTTAAGGAAATAGCACACCAAAAAAAATCACAACAAATTTGATCCATGAAAATGTTATATTGTAATTTAATCGATCCATGGAAAGTTTCAAAATTGATCCCACAAATGTTAATAAGCTCCTCGTAAAAAAATGTTTATGACTTCCTAATTACGACTCCATTGTTGCGCGTTAATTGAATCTCTTCGTCGATATAATGCTGCGTTAAATATAATTAATTAATTTCTTTGCTAAAACTAATTCCATTAACATTTTTACCCTTTTCAACAACCGTGAAGTGAGCTTCTTTCGCGTCGCCAACTTAATATTAATTAACAGCACAACGCGAACGCAATTAACCGATTATATTACGCATCAATTGCGAATATTCGCGGGCGATTCGCAATGGACGCAAATTGAAAAACGTAATTTTCTTCTGATTCACATGCGCGCACGCATGTGACTTAACGAAATTATTTATTACATTCTTATCGACTGCAATCATCTCGGCTGCTAACAGTACTCTCGCATGCAGATGAAGCACTTAGAACTTGGAAGAAGTCTCTTGTTGCTGCTGCTGCTGTTGCTTCTTCTGCTTGAGTCGCTCGCACATGCGCCCGAACGTGTAAAATGGTAAATCACGTGCGCGCATCGCTCTCAGAGATGTTGCACAATTTAAACGTCAAGTCTGATTGGTAAATTAAGAAGGAGCGCGCGAAGCTTTGTGTTTCTAAGCGCGTTTGATGGGCGAGATGTTGAAAAACGAAAACGCGAAAGAAAAAAACAACGAAGACGCGCACAAGAAGAGCGCCGCAATGTCAAGAGGATGGTGCACGAAAATTTTTAATTTCACGTTATTATCATCGTGCTGGTGATGTCTTTGACGACGGCGATGATGACGGCGTCGTGCCAAGGATTCAAGTATGAAACATCTTCGTACCGTTACTTCCCTCCATGCAATGATGAGTACGCCATCGACGAAATGCTCGCTGAAGATGCTCCCATGACTTTGTAAGAACCCAACGAAGAATTCTTGATTGCAATAATGGGGAATTCATTTGCATCTAATGATAAGCGCTCAAAAGGTCTGATTGCATTTTGAATCGTATGATTTTTCAAGATAAGTTAGAATTAGTTGACCTAGGTCTAGGTAGTTTTAAGTCAAATTTTCAAAAATTCTCGAGGAGCTTTAAAATCCTTGTTCTCCTAGTCTACTTAAATCATCGCTATATTTATAGAATATTTTGAAATATGCAAAAATTAATGCAATATAAAGTCATCTTAAATATCAATCTGAGTACATTTATTTGCAATTTTATTACTTCTTATATCCATTTCATATGCGCGAATAAAAATATATGATGCATACGTAAACACATGACTTAAAAAATTAGTTTCCTTGCAAAGTTAACTCCGGATGACATTTGACGCTAGCAAGGCCGGTTAACATTGACATTTAGATGAATCATAAAAAGCCGAATGGATAAATATTAGACGAATACAACAAATCCTGCGCGTGAAGCATAAAAAATCAGAAAAATCTCGCGAAGGAAGTGCAGAAAACGAACAAGAAGAAGATGTTGAAATTTATGTGGTGTTCGTTTAACACCGAAGAAATTCATTTGTCCAACAATTTTGGCTGTGATTTAGTAGTTTGCTTCCTCTAATATGTTGGCCAGGTGCATAGGATGCTTGAGTAGGTAAGTTTGACTTAAGCAACTTGCTGGAACCGGTAGTGTCGTAATGTTTTATCGAAGGAATCGAAGAAATGCTGTGGCAACAGCTCTTTAACCGTTGGTGATGAACAAGTACGATAGGAAAACATAAATTTCAGATTTCTTATATGGAATAAGCAATTTAAGTCGACTTATTTTAGTTACAAAGTCTAAAAAATGAAATTTTGTTATACTAACAATAAAGAAGAAAAATTCCAATTTCAAGTGACTTAAGTCAGTGTGTAAAGATTAAAGGATCGACGCCGAATTAATTGAAATTGGCTACGATTTTTTCAACGTGAAGGAGCACTCTGGGTCATCAATTGCACTCGAATTGATCGCGAGTAGACTTAAGTATTTACATACACTCTTAGTGCCAAGTTGAGTTGGTTCACTAAAATATTGAAGGCTGATGGTAATGGCTCGCGTGCCCTAACTGTAAATAGAAATTAGAAATTCTTTTTGCACATCACACTCATTTTGCTCAACGGTCTATACTTAAGTCGAAGATGCGCGCCGATATTTTTTCTGCATATCACACATTCATAACGATCGTATAAATAATAATATACTGTATGTGGTTAAAGATCGGTTGAAGCGAAGAGATCGAGTCATCATTTGTAAGTTTTGCTTGCTATTGAGTCAAGTGCGTATGTTGTTCAACATATTTCGCGCATTTTTGGCTCAGTAAGTCTCTTCGGAACAATTTGCGAAAATATGAGCAAAATGGGAAATTGTATGATATCAAAGTCATCTGGAAATATCTCCACGAAGTTCAATCATTTCAATTTGTAACTTTGTAGTTAGTGACTTAAGTCATCTACGTATGCGCAATGTGGCTTCGCGAACGAGTCGTCAATTGACGGCGCATTGGAATTATCCCACTGACCTATTCTAACCCGGTCTAGCCGGCATTTCGTTTCGACGTTCGGTTATAAATTAAAAACTCGTTTTCGTTGCGTTGTTGCGCGAAGCGCTTTGCGTTTTTCGTTTCGTTTCGCTCGCATGCCACAAGCCGCATCGTAGAGAATCTCTTCGGAGTCTTCATCGCAGCCAACAGCAGCTATTATTAGACGTTATTAGTCTTGGATCAGGTGCTCCTGCGCGAGTGACTTAAGTCGCATCACCGAGCAAAACAACGAATTTCATTTACGATTTGCTCCACGAGTTAGCTCACTTTGACAAGAGTTTTCGGCCGGGATTTGGATGAAACGAAAAAATTAATTATTCGGAAATTGCGTCATAAAACTCGATTTTTTTCCGTTGCAATCATATAACTTTATAGTCCTGCGCATAAACTGAAGAGTGATAAAATGCAATTAAGAGCATTTTTAATGAGGATAGCCTCAAATTAAAACCGTAAAGATGACCACAAGTTTTCAATTTCCCTTACGAACGGAAATCATCCATCTTTATATAATTTTCTGTATGTTCGGGGACAATTTCTGAATATTCCATATGCATACGGATGAAGACATTTGGCTTGAGGAGTATTTGCATTCCGCTTCGCTGAGCGAACAATGCGCACGCATATGTGCAGTCTGCAGAGACAGACACATCGATGGACGTCTTCGGTCGGATGAAGACACTTTGTGATAAATTAAGCAGCGAGAAGCACTTACACACATGATTACATTGCAATCGGCGTTTGAGACGTGGATGCGCGAGCGCGAGCGCGCTTTTGGCATTTCGCGCATGCATTACTTTGACGTCGGGCGACATTACCGTATGCTCAGGCACCTGCGCGCGCACATTTTCCCCGGCAAATAATGCACCAGTGTATGAATAATGCACGTCTGCGGAGCGGATGATTTATAGGGACGCGCCGATGAATTATTCGCGCTATGCGATGCGACGCCAAAGTGACAACCATAAGGCTCTTTAAGATGACGTAAATCTCTGCAGAGTTGTTTCAACTACTGCATGGGAGCTCATTCAGCATTCACGATTAACGTTTAATTAATCGTGGATTCCGTCAAAGTTGCAGGAGAAAACTTTCATCAAAAGTCTGCTTCATTCAAGAGGTGATTTTTCGTGCCATCGAGACTTAAGTAACTTCCGATTATTGATCAGACATTATTCCATCTTCCTAACCGTTTTAAAGAGTTTGCAAAAAATGTTAGACCTGGGAGAGCACGAATTTTGCACAATTTTGCCACGAATTTGATGAGGACAGTAAAACAGCGAAATTCCTTAACGATGGCGCTGGTCGTTGCCGCGGATGCCCATCAAAACTATTGGCAATAACTATCGGCAATAAAAGGCAATAAATACAAATGAGATGGCGCGTTGCGTTTGGGAAAACTGATGGGAATCATGTGGCAGTCATAAAACTGCGCGCTTTATGCACTCGACTGCGATAAATTATGATTCGCATACGAATTATCCAAATGCTACAAAATATGCAACGACACACCGAGATTATTATTATAGGTAGCAACAAAATTGGCATACGCCGAAGAATTTCTATCGAACGTTAGCGATGACGCCGAGATGCGCTAATCGCCGAAACACGTGTTAAATTATTCCTCTCCGCGCATAAATAACCAAATTGTTGTTAGCCAGCCAGTGCAGACGTTGTTGTAAAATATGCAGTGGAGGAATGAGTGGCATTTTATGGTTTATGACACGCGTTCGTATGGAATTTATTTGCAAAAGTTCTTGCGGCGAAAATTTTATTTTATGTTTATGCTGATTTTCACTTTTCTTTTAATACTTGATCATCATAAAATTACTTCAGAACAGAAGGACCTTTGAATTTTTCAGATCCTTTCAGTAGTTTCAGACATAGCGAAATTCTTTTTTAGCGATATTCTTCTTTAGCGAAATTTTTTGCCAGGGAAAGTCTAAATTAATATGCCCTAGTTAAATTACATAATTGAAATAATAACAGTTATCAAATTTGCAACAAAATGAAATTGTCTATTGATCATAACTTTGCAACAATTCTTGCAAATTTATAAATTGCATGTGAGCATTTTCCTACCGTAAAATTGAAAATTCATTTAAATCTTCCACTCTATCTCATATAAATAACAAATGCATCTCATTTAAAACGTAGTTTGTGTTGCTTGCTGTTTACAACCAAATGTCCTGCCAACTTATACCATCTATGTCCATTTGGCAAAGAGTTAAGCGGGCCTAAAGCGGAGCGAAAACGAGCCATGCCATCCCATTTGATTTTAGTGCATTACAGCAATTCATTTACTCACTAGTAACTGATATCTCTTCAATGTAACAAGTTCCAATCATATTTGAAAAAAAATTGTTTGTGATATTTTCACATGAATTTTCTTGTCCAAATTACTCAAAGAGAGAGTATTATGTACATAATTTGGTAATTTGGGGACTGTTTGATGCTATTCAAAAACGAACGAGTTGTGTATACTTTGCAAAATCGAGTGCATAAGTGTGCTTCTAGCGAGTAATACCGGCAATGATGAGGTCGTAGAACGACCTTTCTCATATCCGAGAACCAATACGAACCAATATTGTCTGCATGGTTTCTGCAGCAAATGCCACTCTATCTAAATTAATAGAAATCAAATTCAATGCAATCTGACTACTTGTCTACTACTACTTATACTCTGTTGACGTCTTCTATATGCTAAATCTCTAACTGTACCTTAGTATTTATTTATTTATTTTATTTGTTGCAGGTGAGCCCTTTGATACAACAATTCATTGATATATAACAGGACATTTTCTTCAATATGGTAACTAGAAATTATGACTTTAAATTTATGGATAAGTCTCTGATGTGAACCAAGAAAAAATAAAAGGCGGAGTTAAACGTGATTCAATCGACATTTAACTTGGATCTTGAGGGCCATGCAACTCAGTCATCGATCCTATCGATCGATATTGATCAATGAAATACCATACACAAATACATATAACTTTAAAGATCTCATTTTACTACAAAAAGGATTCAAGAACTTCTCAAGAAATTTCAGATAATTTTCTAACAATTTCTTTTTGGGTTTCACCCAGAAGATTGGAGGCTCTTCAGATTTCATTGCGGAAAAATGTTGAAGGAATGTTGTCGTTAATACGTGCCTGTCAGGGGGCACCCATGAAACATTTAAAGTTCGCGCTCCTCGTTCTTTTCTTGAGTCTTGAGCTACCTTGCTCGTTGTTGCGCAAATGCAACAACTGCACCCACATAGCAAGCAGCAAAGCAAGCAACGTGCAGCGACAATATCAGCGACTACTATTATAACAATGCGGCCTCTGCACGAAGAAACAATGTTCGGCGATCTAATGCAGACGTAGTGCATTATATGGAAGTCTTCGAGGCTGAGGAATGGGCATTTTTCTTCGGCGCGGGCGGGCAGCACTCGCGTTTTCGTTTCGTGGTGTGGTGTCTTTGGACCGATCCTATTCCATTGTATGCCAATAAATAACAACCTCAACGTGTATTTATGGTCGTTGGTTATTTGTTGCCGAGTGTCATTGAGCTATGACTTGTGCAGTTCGCGATAAAATTCCGAGAGTGAAATTTTGAAATTTTCAAACTTTCTTTGCTTATTTATTTTACTAACTTTTAAAAAAGCGCATTAATTTCTTAAAAATTGATTCGAAAAACTTGAAAACTTTTCATGTTACAGAAAATTAAAAGCATCCTAATTTAAATGTCATCGAATATAAATAAACCGAAAAACTGTTGAGTCTAATCTCCAAATTATGCAAATTCAAAGATGGATGGCCTGTTGAACTCGCTTAAATAATTAATTCACCGAATCCGCACGAAAGCAAACATGGGAAGCGCATAAACATCTTAAAATATTTTCATCAATTAATAAATTAATGCCTCCAATAAATTAACCGAATTAAAATACCACTCATACCATTCATACTCGCTTGACGTGACTTATTTACGTACTTAAGTAATACCAGCGACGCATTTCTGCATTACCTCAAAGAAAATTTACTCTACATGCGTGTAACACTGTATCAGGTTCGTGTAATATAGTTAATTTAAACGCGTTTAGCTGTATTAACGACCGAAAGAAAATGAAAACGATGCGAACAATTTCACTCATTCGCGAGATCACACGCGTCATCGATCTAGATCTCATCCAGTTGATCCAGATCGAAGTTTTATCTTTTACAAACTATCTAGGAATGATTACCATGACAGGAAACTTCACATAACTGAATCTTGTTTAGAAGTTCTTCGAGAAAAGTAACAATTTCAATAAATTCAATAAACTATTGCACCATTAAATTTATAAATTTTCAAAAAATCAATTGCATTTATCTTAGCAACAATAGCATCTTTGAGATTTCTTGAATCAAATTGTAATTATGATTACATTAATTTTTTCAATTAAATTCCCTACCGTTTAACGCACTCAGCCATCTATTAATTCATAATATACGATTATAATAAACATTTCATTAACAATTAAGTTGCGTACAATGTGATTAATCGCTTCTCGTTGTTGCATGTCTCCTTTGAGCAAGTTATCGCTTGCTCTATAATAGCATCTAGCTGCTAGTTGGTAGCACACGTGAAGAGCTCAAAGAATTCCTTTTCTTTTTGCTGCATGCCCGCTAATAATATAATATATAATATAATATCGAAATTTAATTACGCGGAATGCAATAAACGACCAGCTATTCAACGCTGCCTTTATGTATCTGCCCATAGATATATCTATCGAAGATTATCATTACGCGTAGATAATAAACGTAGATAATAAACTCGCGTGTGCGCACTCCTCAACCATTATAAATTGTATTATCCTGTGGAATCATCTGCAGAATAAATTTCTTCACCTAAGATGGACACGTACATCAAGAAGCTACTGAAGTACCACAAAGTGAAGGAATTTTCCAATTTGTATTATCATAATCATAATAATCATAATGATGGTAATGGTACCATTGGTTTCTTGGTTTTCTTCAAACCGGAGGAGAAAATTGAAGAAGAAACAATGATGCGTGCAGTTGGTAGCAAAAATTTTGCAATTGAGAAATCATTCATAATCAAAATGATACAATTTTCGTATACAAGGTGTTTCAAAGAGGATACATCCGCAAAAATGAAAATTTTTCAATGTTTGGGCGAACATACAAAAAACTATCTGACCAGCAATCTATGAATGCGCATCCGCATTAACTGCACTCGCGCTGCACTTCTTCAGCTCTTCAGTTATAGCTGCTGGCTGTTGTTGTTGCTGTCTGAGATCCATGTTAGATTAACTTAATTAATGGAATCTTTTGCCACACACGCTGTACTCGCTACCCATCTCCTCATGCTGGCGCACAAGAAACACCGAGACGAAGAGTGCTGCTGCTTTTCTTCCTCCACTTCTTCAGCGTCTTCGAGAAGACAAAGAGTTGGTGCATACGTGCACGTAGGACACGTAATGCTTGTCGCTCGGTTTGTACCGAGTTTTGTCACTTTTATCGCATTGCAATGTGCACCAAGAAGACATCAGAAATTTCTGAAGATGATGAGGAACCCAGCTAACAACTAACTAAACTTGAAAGTTTGTTCCAAAATGCAACTTTGTTTTTTGACCAAATCAATTGTTAACAAGGGATTTCTCAAATTGTTTCAATAGTAAGTTGGATGAAAGTCGAGAAATTTCTGGATCACTTGGTATGATAAATTGATAACGAATACATCGGCAGAGACCTGAATGCACTTGATTATTTAGTAATTAAAACGATTAAATGCGACATATATGTAACGCGGTAATTGCACCAAGGAAACATTGTACATTGTGGCATCCGAGAAGAACACACGGACGATCGATGCCGATCGATCCTTCGATCGATCGATTGCATCGATTCATTTTACTCTCATCCAGCTTGCTTGCAATTTCGATTCGGATTCACTGCACGCCCGATATTGGAACGAACGTGCACAACCTACAATTGACTCGTTTTCCTTCTTGTGTTTATGGTTCGGAATCAATAATATCGATCCGTTCGTATTTGGAATTGGAACACTCTTGTAAATGAATCAATGAGTGCATGTTTCTGTTCATTAGTGACTTACATGCTATTAAATTGATCGATATTGATTTTCTAAACAGAAAAGACTACAGAGCAAAATCGTGTGTCAAATATTGAATGGTGATATTTTTTTAGTTTTGGAATAAATATTATGGAAAAAAGGAAGTCATTACTACTGGTTAATGATTTCAGACCAAAATATATCCTTGTACAAAAGATTTGTTCAATGTTATATGACTTAAATCTCTTTTGCCTTTTAATGCCTTAATGTTGTCATGCTGGTTTGATTTCTTTCACGCCATCTTCCATATTAAGAAGGTAAAACCAAAATTTGTTATATCTCTGCATGCTCTCAACAATTTCCTAGCCCAGTAAAATGACTTAAGTCCGGTTTCTTTTTAAACGAGACCCGCGCCCGACATCAAATAATAATGATAATAAAATATGATGTGTTGTTACAACTCGGAATGATGTGGGCCACCATCTGATAATAATGGGTTCGAATAGATTCGATTAATAGCGACCACCTACAACTTGGCCCGAAAAAGGCAACCAACAAACAGCATCGCGACGAAGAAGTCGATGCTGAACCGAGGAAAAAATGAAGAATCAGCGGATTGAAATCAGTCGGCAACGAGACTCGAGACCAACCAATCATTATAGCTTCATGAATTTCTATTGTACAGTGAAGTGTGAAGTATATTTTCACTTTGATTTGTTGTTGTACAAGTTGAAAGTTAAACCCAACTCCAATTTTGTAAAAAGGAGCAGTTGATTTGAATTTTCATCACTTGTGTTAGAAATAAGTTTACAACACTAGATCTAAACGGGTTCAATGGTAAAATGTAATTTACCCCACGAGTGTAGAAATATCAATCATAGCTATTTCCAATAGGAAAAATGTTAATTCAAAACTGAATGGAATGGAGAGTTTAGTTTATTTGTTAATATTGAATTGAGCATTACCATTTTCAGGCTTGATCTGATAAGAACATGAATGGGGAATGACGAGTAAATGCCTCGTGGTTACCAATGCGTATTACTCTTGTTCTTGCACTCTGTACTCATTCTTAATGTGATCTTGTAAGCTTTCTTAAAAATGTTATATCGGACCAATAACAAAGCTATTCGAGCTATTGTGTCTTAAGTATGGTAAGATTCAAGACTAAGGAGACTTAAGATCAAGTTTTTGTTTCAATGGATATATAAAACGTATGTAAATTCATTCAGTTCTTAATCAATTACACGCATCTTATAAGTTTAAGACGTATTATAACAATAACAATGCATAAGTAATGTGTAAACATTAATAATATCTTGTGATAAGCACAAAATGCATGTTAGAATGTAAATTTCCATCTTAAGAATTTCTATTATCAAAAAAGTCATTATTTGACTTTATTATTATTTTTTTTTTCTAGAGATTGACTAGTAATTAAAATTCCTCATCATCTAATTTACAATCCCGCCTGGGGAGCTTCTAGATAAGAATTTTGAATCGCCAAAGAGATGCATTGAAGAAATGTGGCCAGTGATATTTTAATTGCAGGAAATAATTACGTGTAATAACGCATGCAGTACTATTTATTTAATCGCCGACGTACGTCCAAGCTTTGTCTATGGAACCAGGATTGAAGGAATCTCTCATTCCTGTCAGTCGACTCATTTTATGACACTCGTTTGCTTACTTCGATGCACACTTGTGCAACTCATTCGAGTGCAACTTGTAGGAGTTATTTACACCTCTGTCCGAAGTGTAGCAAAAGATAACCGAAGAAATATCAGCATCAGTGGAATAATTACGAAGCGTGTCGATTAGTTCGGCCGATTCTTTGTTGCATACCAACGTACGTGGCTATCAAGAGTGTACCAACTTCTTTTCTGAAAGTCTACTGTGCAACGAGTATAAATCGCGTTTCGTAATCGTACAGCTAGAGATACAGCTGAAGAAATATCATCGCCAACCGAGACGCAATTTAAAATATAACCATCTCTCGACGATGTAATATGCGGCGATGGACGATGGACGCGATAGCATCAAACACTAATGGTTCTTATTCATTAAGAAATAAACAAACGATTCTAGGATGGTATGGGACGTGCAGTGGCATGAAAGAAATGTAACGAGGCACATAATCTCGAAACGCCGATTGTATCTACGAGTTTAATTATTATGTTCGCTTGTTTGTTGATTTGGAAAATTGTTGGATTTGTTCAACGAAGGAAAAAAAACATGAATTTTTTTAGTTATATGATACTAAAATTAATAGATATGATTGAATTGATTGCAATCAAATTTTTGCGAAATGAATGAATTGAAATTGCAAAAGATAATTCAGTGACATTTCAACAACAATTTCGAAATGGCACACAGCAGGTGAACAAAAGAAACAAATGAAGTGATGATTGAATCAAATTATCGGCAATAAGTTCATTCAAATTGCGGACGCGAAAAATGATTTGCACTTTTATTTCTGCAACCAAGAGACTTGTATTTTTTCTATTCGTGGGTGAGAACATTTCTTGGCTGATATACAAAATTATAGGCGTGAAATTGCTCCATTGTCCAAACGATCCCAAACAACAAAATGCAAATGAACGAAACCCAATGTTGAAATTAGAATTTCCCGAGTTTTCCTTGAAATTTGATTTTATGTCTCCGCAAAAAACCATCACAACTTGTACGTACATCTTACTTATTTATTTATAACCTGCAAAGACGATGTTGCGGATGCGTTTAAAGGCCGGAGGCATAATAAAGACACAATGGTCAATAAAAGCATTTACAAAGAGCACTCACTTCTTGGCATGGAAGGCCTCAAAGAAGAAGATGGTCGCGTGTATGGATGGAAAAGGCCCCGATATATTTTATTGATAAAAACATTTCGCCGGCGAACGCCCGAAGGCATGATTTAAATGCACTCAATAATGAATAACTGCCAATCCGCGAAGAACAACAAGTTGAAGAACAACAACAACAACACGACCGACCATGGGGAACAACAAAGGATGAACTCGGTGAAGAGAGTACTTCAACTTCAACATCGTCGATTGTCGTACAGGTTTTTGATGCTGATGCTCTTTGATGTTTGCCTTATTTATTGTATGTGTTGTCTTGTGCGCTTATAAGTTTTAAGTGTGCAATTAAATTTCACCAAACTGAGAGCATATTTTTCTTTTTGGTACATCCAACCGGCAATTTCGTTTAACTTAAACCCTGTCTCAAAATTGCGTAACTTCATATGCTACATGAAGAATTACAAGGTGCAAGAAGACATATTGAAAAACTAGTCTATTTTCATGTGGAATTAGATGATTTATGATTTTGCATATAACATACAAATTGTGTATACAAAATTCCGGTACTTTTCGGATTGACCTACAATCCCTTCTTTGAAATCTTCGACTGAGAATGAGGCAATTCGATGTACGTATAATAAAGCAACTATCCGCTACATACAACAAACAACAAATAACGAACTACTAACAAACGCGAATTGCGAGCGAGTTCCGCGTGGCGAGGTCTCCAAAGGTCGGCGACAAACGATGAATTATTGCACTTGCATTGCACATATTTCTAATGGATAATAGATATTTTATGCGACGAACGACGTATATGCGTCTAGGTGCTGTTATGTTCGGTTCTTGTCGTAGATCTGCGCCAAATTAGAATACTGGACTGGAAACGAGAACCTACGTGCTCGATGCAATCCATGCCATTATATTTCTTGTGTGCGCCATTTTCGTGCGATTCATGTGTGCATAAGAAGATTAGGTTACGCAACGAATAAATTCTATTGATTTATGAACGTTATTTGAGCTCTATTACCGCTTCAAGCAACAAAAATGATTGAAAAATCCAGAAATTATTACCCAGCTTTATAAATCACTTTAGTTTCCCATTTTTTAGTTTATAATCAGGTTTTATAGCATCATCCTGTGCGAAATTAAGTTTGCTAAATTTGACAACTAATTTTTGCCTAAAATTAATTTGCAAATTACTTAAATTCCTTAAATATTTTCTGATAACTTTTTTGCGAAAACATTCAGTACAAAAACAAGTACAGAATTTGCACGGTCATCATGAAACGTTGCAAAATCATACTCTGAAGACAACGATGAATTGTGCCCAACAATTTGATGCGCTTGTCATGAAGAAGACACCATCCACCGAAGAAATTATTGCCTTCGCAAACTTGCATGCATATAAATATCTCAATGCCATCCGACAAGACAACTGTCAAAAATGCAACGGTTCGTGTAAATGACTTAATTACGCGCGCTGGAAGCGGTTCAAAAAAGCAACACCAAATGTGCCCATGACTTCTTTTTCATCTGCTGCTGCTGCTTCTTCATGGCTGGAAAGTTCGCTCGGTAATTGCACCAAAAACACTCACACAACGAGCCATCTCCATCTCATCTCATCCATCGGGTGCAATCTCAATATTTTACGACTCCATAATGCAATAAAGTAATTTCAGTCATCATCGCAGCACGCAGCAGTCAGAAGCGCGAATCGAAGAAGCGAGACGATTGAGGATTGACGAATGGTCCCGAATGCTGAGGTGACCAGTCCATTGGTATTTAGTACAAATATAATTTATATATTAATTAGGTGCTTAATCACGCATCGTGTGCGAGTGATGTAATCGAAATGGAAGTTGTGCGCGCTTGTGAAAGATTTCTTGCACATTCGCACTACTTACTAGGTCTCAGCACACACACACACAAAAAGAACGGACTTCATTGATGATGATTACTGGATGTTTTGTTTTTGTTGCAAAATTTGATGCGCGGAATGCGTCGAATTGGAAGTAGTTCAAGTATTTGTTTTTTTTTGGGCTGGTTGTAATCAAATTTATGTAATAAATCATCTTTTTCTTGATGAAATTTCAAGTAAATTGGGTGAGTTTTTGTTTGGAGATCAATTTTTGCAAGTAACTTGCAAAGATATTTTTTTATTTTCAAAGATAAAACATGAGATGGATCCAAAATGAAACTACTAAGGACCAAACGAATTACCAAACGTAATTAGTATATAATTATACAAACTGTTCATTAGTAATCATAATTCAATATAGTTTTCTAAATGTCTACAACTAAATTATATTGGAAACACCTTGTATTTTAGTGAATAGTGTCTTAAGTATGAGGATACACGGTTGCATATTAAAAAATAAATTCCGGTTTTTTATTAACAGGTACAATTCCTCAACTTATGAGTATGAGACTATAGTACGCTTACATAGTTGGACGAATAATCTCTACTAATATACTACTCAGACGATGATGAAGAAAAAACTTGAATAAAAAAACAAATTGTACCACTAAGCAGGTTGTAATAAACCTAAGCATTTCTTGAACTAAGTTGTTCATGCTTAAAAAAATGGAACCCGAATAAACGACCTGAACTTTTCTTAAAATCAAATACTTTAAAATATTGGGTATTGAAAGCGTTGATACGATGTTAATACTACCACTAGTGGGAATAGGCCGGTTCTAGATCAAGATACGTGACTACTGCACATGATGACTGTGCACCCTGATCCAAAACCGGTATATTTCTACTACTAATCACAGTACTACAAATTTTCCAACTTTTGTTAGCTTTTAAACACAAATATGATCGAGATTTTAATCTTACGTCTGATATTCAACACAAAATTGCTCTACAACATCAAGATATTCGTGAAACCATCAATTAAAGATCTTCATATCCTGGATCCTTGAACTCATAAACGCTCAATTCCCATGACATCTCATCATCGTCTCTTTCCCATTCATCTCAAACGATCAATGCCAAAAACTGGCGGAAAAGAAAACATTTCACCAAAGCGAAATTCGTTTAATAACTCCTTTATTGTCTTAAATTGACGTCTCTCAAATGAATGTTCTATTAACTCCTTTCCTTCGTTCGTTCGTTTTTTTTTTCGCGGCTCAATTTTGTTATTATCATTGTTATTATTATATTTTGGCGTTTGGGTAAATAATGTGGGAAAAACTTGTGTGAACACCGACTCAGCAGGCAATGCGCAATTGAGTGCGCGCAATCCGAGTCGATTCTTGCGGTTCTCCAACGCCGAGCAAGCAAGGACTCGACCTTAAACTTGCTGCAAGAGAGCTCATTCAAGCAACAAACATTTGCACAACAATAACCATACGCTTCAGCGTATAGACAACAATGACAATTCCGACAATGACATGGGAGACATGTGTGCAAAATGCCATGCTTCGACATAGTCCGCTGCGATTATCTGCGACGAGTCGCGCGCGTTTTTGTTGCGAAAACTATGAAATTTATAATTTCTACCAAGAAACGCGAGTTCAATCAGCGCAGCATACTCGATGCTTAGTGTTGCGTTAAACAATTCGGTGGGTTCGTTGTTTTTTTTTCTGCGACCCGCCGTGAAATGCGAAATTGATGGGAAAATGGATTATAAGACCTCGATTTGGTTACTTATAACAAATATTTTCTATGGTAGTAAACTTGAAATTAAATTCCTTGGGACCAACTTCTTAGGAATTTGAATTTTAAATTCGATTTTATAATCGCTGATCTCATTTCTGGATCGATCAATGATGCATAAACATATGAGTATTCCACATATTTTTTGGTAATTAACTCAAGATGACTCTACGCTTCTCGTTGTAGGTAAATTTCACGTGTGTAAATTGGATGCATGTTGGAGTTGCTCGAGCGGATAATATCCACCAAAAAAAAACGTTAAACAATGCATTTTATAGTTTGGCCTGCTGTGCTCATTAACAAAAAACTGTTTATACAAGTATGTGAAATTTGGTTAATTGATGCTATTGTTGTGCTTTTTCATTCATTTGCACCAAAAATTCAGGTCAAGTACACGAAACTACCGAAACGAAGTCGGTAGCACAAAATATTTATTTTTAATGGGAATCTAAATATAAATCAAGACAAATATAGAATAAATTATAAAGTCAACTTGTTGCAACTTGAAAATTAAAATACTTAGAAAAAATTAATGAAAATCACGTGTAAATTTTGTTTTCTTGAATATTCAAGATTTTTTCCTGATGTAGGATGTGATAATGAGTGATGTTTAATTAATGAAACGAATAAATTGACCACATTCTTGACAGATTTACATGCAAACGTAAATAATTGAGTTTTTATGGCGTTTGCTGCGAGATCATCTGGAGTTTTTCAAATGATTTCTGCACGAATGAATTGCGTGTCCCATTTTTGCATAGAAAATCGAATTGTGATTCATATCAAAGAATCAGACAGGTGGATTCAATTAAATGTCAACATTGAATTTACATAAAAGATTGATCAACATGCCAACGTTTAATTATCACCGCTACACTTGCATAGAATTAATATTTAATTTTTGTTGACATCTTAGTTTTTATCAGAAAAGAACAATTTAAGAAATTTTAAAGTAGAAAATTTGATATTTGAAGTGCAAATTGGTAATTGACACAAACAATAATTCGGTTTAAATTTATTTGACAAAATTTCGCATCTGAAGTTCAGCAGTAATTGGCGCTTCTCTCGAAATGTCTAAATGTACTGTTATTAACCAGCAGGAGTACTTCTTCGTTTCGCATAGTGGACTCAAGATTCGCAACCGCATGTAAATTAAATAATCAGCGAGTTGCCATTTTTTTTCAATTAAAAACAAACGTGATACACAACACACGTAAATATTTTCACACGCCATCTTTGGATTCCGAAATGTGCACAATTCAAAGTCAAAACTATTTAGTATCATCATCAAATCTTCAACTGTATTCGCAAATTTAATCAGTGTATTTGAATTCTGCCATAAAAATTTTCAGCTTCTTATGGCAAAAATTAAAAAAAAAAAGAGTAGAAAATGTAATTTGTTCCTAATTTTTCTGCAACATATTTTAAATTAATTTTATAGAATTTGTAAAACAATTTGCAAATCTGAAGATGTTTCAAAGTTGAGAAAGTTCAATTACAAAGCGAAAACCTGGAAGAATTTCAAACAGCCGAAGAAATTCAATGATTACTGAAAAATCTCAGCGCATATTGTATCGACGTTGCAGTAATGATAATGATAGATAGAGTAACATATGGCGCACGGTGGATATCTCTTAATTCGCTGAGTTATTGCCGATGCGCACTTCATGTCTTCGATGCGACTCGTTACCCAACGACGACGTTTGTCACCAGCGCGCAAAAACCGTACACGAATCTTCCGACCGAAGAAAACACGAAAGAAACTCGCCGAACGGCAGAAGAAAAGTGGACAAGCAAAAAATGCCCATCCAGCCATCGACGACGCGCCTCGATGGCGCTCATCGCATGAACATATCGAGTTATCCGCAAATATGTAAATAAATCAATGTTAATCATCGCGAAAAATTGCCAATGGCCGTCGACGAGCAGCCAGCAATCGGCCGGAGAGAAATCTTCGCCGATTCGAATATGAATTCTATTCCTACCATTTTGCAACGAGCTGAAGACGCCGACGAAGAAGAAGATGAGGAAAATCGGCGTGTGTGAAATTTATTGAAAAGTGAAGATTTTATTATTGCTGGGCTGCGCGTTAAGCGTTGTTTAATTATGCCTAATGTACGTTTTTTCGTTATCTGCCAGTTAATAAAAGTTAATTATTGCAATTATTAACGAGGAAATTTCTCCTGAGGCTGCTGCAAGTTTATTGTGCAATTTGCGGCTTCTCGTGTGCATATTAAACATTAACAATGCGCACGCAGAAAACATATGCCAAGAGGTTATCAAATCTTTGATGGATATTTTTTGTTGTCAAGTTTTAATTACCAAGAGTCGTCGAGATTTAACAAGATAGACCGCAATTAATTTAAATTATTTGAGAAAATTGGCGTAAATTTATATTGCAAATTATACATATATTTCATGAGTGTGAAAATCCGAGAATACCAGCAAATCGTTCTAAATGCCTCTCTGAAGTGAGTGTTAGCATTAAGTATGCATACTTAACACTAGCTTTTGTCGAGTTGCGACTAAACCGATGATATATTCGCGCGGAGTGCGAAAAAGTAGAAAACTACAAAAGGTAACATCATGTAAATGCCCATATAGCGCGGTCTTTGGCCGTCGAAGAAGTCCTCTTCGGCCGAAGAGATAAAAGCTGGTAAATCGCGCACCTTTTGATATATGACAACGTGCTTCTTCGCGTACCAAGAATGGACGGGCAACATGCTGTCTGTTGAATGCACCCGGCCATCAAAAGCTGCATGCTTCCTTGTGCTTCGAGGACGAGGAAGAATTTATTCGAGCTGACATTGCTTCATTGGTACATTAATAATAATGAAATGAGAAAACCCTACTTCAATGCTAATACTAAGTGCTAAATTTCAAAAAAATGATTAGAAAACACTTTCCTAGAAAGAATGTGTTGAATATGCTTTTTTGGCTCATTAATTGTTTAATTAAATTAAATTGGGGAACAACGCCTTAACATACAGTTACATCAAACATTAAAACTTATTAAAAATTCATTAAGTTTGCAAAGTGAAGACCAATTTGGTCGCTTACGAATTTTGACTGAGAAACAATACGTAACTGTTGAATCTCTTGCGTAACTGTTTTGCGACTATAAATAATTTAAAAAGCATCAAAGGCATTATTATTATTAAATCCTTCATGTACTCATATTCCATTAAGTTTGCTCAAATATAACACTACTTTCTGACGGATGGACAACGCATTAAAATAATGAAACTCTTCCGTTCTTTTTCTCCTCGACTTTTTCGGCTTCGTTCTTTATCATCATCATCATCATCATCTTCCTTTTGACACATTTGTTTAATTTCGTTTGTTCGTATTTGTTAACGAGCCGAAAACCACGAAGAGGAAGACCAAACAGCTGATCAATTATGGAACGCAAATTGTAATTTATTACTGTAAAACGATGGTATTAAAATATATTACGTGATAAATAATAAGCTGCCAAAAATTATATATATAAACTTTACTCAAGCTTTTTCAACTAATTCACGAAAAGTTTTACTTCTCAAAAATCCAATTTGATAATTTTGCAATAAGAAAAATGAAACATGCAATTAAAATTAATTAAAAAGCAGCGCAACACGAGAACAGTTGGAAGTACAACACTTAATTTCCTATCTGGTTTTTAATTTGAAACACAAGAAAATTACTACTTAAGTCTCATAATAAGACGCGCAGCAGTAGTACAAGAACAGTTCTGAAGCTTTGCTAGGTTCTTCCAACACCCATTCAGAATTTGCCAGCATTTATTTGCATCTTTTTCGCTTGCTACTGTATGGCGAGTGAACTCAGTAGTGTGCGCTTCTTGTTTTTTGTCTTCCTACAGCTATTATTGTTATTAAACTGGCGCTGTTGTTGGTGCGCCATTCTTTTATTCATAAATGCAGACTGTGTTCCATTCATAATTTATGCAGCTACTTTTTTCGCCGCTTCACTCGCATTCGACGAGCGCCTAAGTAGTATTATTACATGGGATATACATTAACTCGAAGACTATATAGTAAAGGAGACGAGTAAGTGCACATTAAAATTTGTTGTATTCGTTTGTCTGGGTACGCTTCAATTATAATTTATAATGGCGCATAAATTATTAGTACGAAAGTTAACTCCTGAGTTGATTTTGTAAAGAGATTCCAAGATATTTTAGAAGTTCTAATGTATATTGCGTTTATTTGTTTAAATTTTGATAGATTTTCAATTTCAATTTGTTATTATTATTAATTTTGTTTCCCTAATTTCTAATTGAATGCTGACTCTAAAGTTTAACATGACATTTCATAATGTTTTGTAGCAAGAAAAACGTAAATCAACAACTAGATGTTATTTGCCGGTTCTGGAATATGAATAAGATGCAGCAGCCACAGGGTTGAGCTTGAACCGGCATATTTCAACTGCTTTTATATTTTAACAATTTCCTACGGAACAAGGCTAAAATTAACACTTTAACACCAAAATTTCCAAATAATTACAGGTTTCCATCGTCAACATGAATGTTTCAACTCATTTTTATACCGCTCAACTTCAGTGACCATCATTTAAGCTGCAAGCTGATGCACAGTGCGCTCATTTAGCGCACTCTCGTTTCGTTTTTCGGTCGAAGACATTTACGATTTAACAAGAAGTCACTCATGATGATGCTCCAACGAACGCAAGCAGACGAGCACATCGAATTGCGTAATGTCTTAATGACCTCTTGTCCATCGAGTACTTGGTGCGCGACTTCGTCTGCCCACTTTGGCTCTTCGGCAACGTTTCGACATGTTAATGACGCTCATTTTCGTTCCGACACGCCATCCGCCGAAGCGCAAACAATACAGGAAATATGCCAAATTCGACGCAATGTCAAGTTACCAAAAAATGCGCACCGAAAAGTTAGAGAAATTTCTGACCGAGCATCATCAGAAATGATATACGTAATGTAATACTTGATTAGTGGATGATTAGTCATACGAATTGGAAATTTCTCGAGTAATTATAGAGTTACCCCTCGTATCATTTGGCATGGAAAATATTCGCGAGAGAAATCTGCGCATGTTACGAGAACGCATTGGGACGTTAATCAATCATGAGTCATAAACTCGTAAAATTCGTATTAGGGAAAAGCAGCAGTTGTGTGTAGCAGTGGAGTGTATAATCAGCCATCGTGATCGGTAATGAGCGAAAACGTATCATTTTCATCCGATTTCAATTGCCATCGCCATCAGAATCGCCGGCGCAAAGTCTCTAATATGCGTACCTACACGCTGCACGCACTATGCACTAACAATTGCACACTAGATGCTACATACCTACATAAGTACGTCTATTAAATAATCATTTTCATGTGTTTTTGCCGGCATATGTTGCGCGAAAAGCTTCATATCTCGTCTTTCCTGTATTTCTCTTTGATTAATTTTCCAACTTTTTATATTCAGGAAAAACAACAACATCAAACTGCAATAATTTCCTTGATCATTGCATTAATTAGGTACGAAAAATTGAAAGTTCTAAACATGCGTACATTTTCATAGGCAATTTTCTAAACATTTTGGGAAAGTCACGTGTTAAACGATGATACCATGCAAGCATCCAATTGTATTGTTTATAACTTTCAGTCGATGCGCGATGCGACACATGTATTCGTACGATCGTACGAGCAAGTTCGCGCTCGTTGCGTCTGGTCGTTACTCGGGAAGAAATTATTTGCGATTCGCGATGCGATTTTGAATAGAATTGGACGTTAAAAGCACGCCACGCAACGTGGAACGCAACAATCCGTAGAAAATGCACCGACACACGCACCAATTCGCGGCGTTCCACACACGTGACCGATCGCGAAACGCGCACGAATCCGCAGAAACGAGTCAGCGAATCAATATCATCGATTCTCGCTGCTCTTTTGCCCGAACAGAAACGACATCTCACATGTTTGTTGTTTGGTTTCTCGGCGAGAGAGTCTCAAGTTTCTTCCAATTGCGCGCGCGCTCAGATTTTCGTTTGCGTTTGCTTCGACGTTAACAGCGCACTCGTTTCGTTTTATGTTACCAACATTTGCAGCACCACTCGCGAATACATCGTGACATTTAATAAATCACAATAAGGAGCATTTATTTATACTTAATGCGATTTATAGTTCATATACATGGCTTACGATTCCGAGCACGTTTCCGCGGTAACAAAATCGGTCGGCATTTTAAATTCGCATTTTCGAAACTTTTCGCTAGTTTTTGCGCACGGATCGACGGATATTTGTGGCACCTTGTATGATTTTGTTCATTTTTTTGCCCATACTCGTATGAAATCAATAACAACGATCCGCCAGCCATCAATTGATTCGCAGATTGATTGTCACTCGATTCGCTTTTATCATTTAATTGAATGTCTATTGTTGGATTTATGGGCGTTTGTTCGAGGTAAAGTGCGCATCACGTGGAAAAATGCGAGACTCCCAGGCAAGAGAGGCCATGGGACAATGCAAAAGTAAATAAAATAATAACGAAATCAATTAGTGATCGTAAAGTCGTACAAAGAACGAAGAAAATTGCAGGTTGTAAAGTGAAATTTCAATGAAGAAAAAATTCTAGAGAAATTTTACATTCAAAAAGTAGATTTACTTTTTTGTAACGTTTAATTCCAACTTGCGAAATCAAATTGCAAATCACATTACAAAAATCCTATAAAATGGAATGCGGAATTCGGATTTTTTTCAAAAAGTATCAAGTCGTAATGAACATGTAACAAGAATTGAAATATCATACATTGTTGTTAATTATCCTCAAGCACTCATGAGTGCAAAGACTAACACCAACTGCTAACTAAGTGCTGTCTCAACGTCTGAACGTCTGTCAATTTTACTAATAAGCAATCAACGATCTAAGTAATAACTAATATCAAAATCCCATATAGACACATTTGGAGAGATAATATTAATGAGTGACTCTGCGTCTCACTTGCTCAATAACGTAGCTGTCATACAATCAACAATAGTGACAAGCCCGCGACGCATGCACACTACTACTAACTGCGCTAACAAGCGAATCTAACACTAATCAGCAATGAATACATATGAATGCATAATTGTAATTGGCTTTACGTAATGCGGTACGAAACACGCGTGTGAGATTGATCGCGCTCCGGGTGGAAATTTTCGCTGCTTTTGCGATTTTGCGATTTTACGATTATTGCACGCACTTATTAGCCGGGTGCGTGCGCCTAATAAGCATCTAATAAACGCGCTCATTTCCTTAAATGCGCGGCGTTAGTGGTTGCTAGGTTGGTTGGTCGGCGTTTTGTGCGAAATTTTTGCGCGAATTTCAACGACGAGGTGGAGACAACTTTCGAACAGATTTATTTCGGTATAAAATTTCAAACACCTCATAATTCGCCGCACGGCGACTTCGAGCGCGGTCAAAAATGCGCCTTTATAGTCGTCATTATTATTAATGAGCGATCTGAATATGACGGCGCATGCGCGGATAATTAAACGTTAATGAAACTCGTGCGTTTATTAATTGCATGTGCTACCACATTACTCAGTCACAATTATTATACGTTGTAGTGGTGTTACCCAACTTGTTCGACGCATTAATTTGCTCAAAATTACAAACGCACAATTACTACCAGATAATTTCGTCAAGTCTACTTAAGTCCGTTTTTGATACTTTACTGGAAAATTTACCTTCTACCTAGTCGCTTGGTTACACAATTTAACGGGGTGGCTCCAGGAAATCAATGGTACTAACCTGAAACAGAAAAAAATAAATAAATTAACTTCATACATTCTTTCCATATCGAAAATTCCATGTAAAATTATTTGCAAAGTTGACTACAGATAGTCAATTATAACTGAGCTGTATAGAAGAGTAAAAAACTGAGTGATCTAGAGTAAACGCGAATGATTTAATTAGACAACCGTAAATTCAGCAATGTCGAGGACGTAATTAACTCGTGACTCTTGCTGCTTCGCACAACTCATAATATTTAGCAGTAGCATTTCAGCTGATTAACCTATGTTAACACGATTAAGAAGTTATAACTTGTGCGATTCGTAACTGTGCCTGCTACTGTTTCGTATCATAAAACATAAATATGCTGAACCTGAATCGCTGCTAAATTACGAGCGCACAAGACACAAGCACGGTTCGCAATTAGAATGAAGAACACTCAATGCTCAGTGAAATATTCATTAGAACAAAGTCGACTCTGATCGCTGGCAAAGGCAATAAGTGCGAAAGAGATGTCGACTCAAATATTTTAAATATCTCGCTGAGTGCAGCTAAACGAGGGGAAAGTTTGAATATTCATTACGTGCAGATTTATTTGCTGCTAGACGCACACGTTTTGCAAAATGATAACCAGTTGTACCGCCAGGTAATGATAATGTTTTATGATAACTTGTTAGTACTGATGTATGAAGTACAACAAGGCGTACGCGTATGGGTAGCGATTTGGTCGTAAAATTGATTCAAACATTGATAAA